>CAAKHD010006690.1:25766-39017 GCA_901007705.1 Fistularia tabacaria
GGGGCTCCCCCCGAGGCGCCCCACCCCGGCCCGGAGCCACTGCGCCCGGCCTCGGTGCCCAGCACCGCCTCGGCATACTCCGGCTCCCCCCGCTCCTCCATGGACGTCTCGGCGCAGTTGGCGAGCCGCCGACTCGCTGCCGTAACGGGACCAAGCCCTTCTTCAGCGGCCCAGAGGCAGGGGAGAAAAAAAAAAAAAAAAAAGCGGCGACACTTTTCAAATCACCGCCTCCTCCGGTTCGTCGGCGGCATCGCTGAGCACAAGGCCGGCGTCGCGGTTCCCTCCCCTCCCCGGCGCCGGTTCTCCCCGCGGCGCGCACCGGCGGCGTCCGACCGTCACCGGGACTTCGCTCGGGAGTTTTCGTGCAGAACTTGGGGGTGAAATCATCGACGGGGGAGAAGCTCGCTTCGGCGTGACATTCAAACGGCCGACGGACGAGGGGAAGTGTAGTTCCCCACGCCGCGGCGCTTCGATGCGGGTCGCGCACCGTGGCTGTCCCGTAAACTACAAGAACAAGCGTGCATCGCGCTGGTGGAGACGGGGAACCGATTGACAGGCGCGAAACAGCGCCATCTAGTGGAAGCGGGGAGTAACTACACCCGCACACGTTATTATCACTCCAATTGATTGGCAAGCGGTACAAATCATTCAGGAATGAATGAATAACGTAATAACACATGAATATTATAATAATATTAATAATAATGAAAGAATTCCCGTATTCCCCTCGTGGCAAGTTTAATTTTTTTTATGTTTTTCTTTTCCTTTTGGCTTTTGCCCACGGCGAATCCCCTTCCTCCATCGAACTCCATTCCCCTAACCTCTTCTCGCGCACCATCTAACTTCATGTCCTCTCTCACCGCGTCCATAAAGCTTTTCTTTGGTCTCCCTCCAGACCTCCTGCCAGGCAGTTTTAACCATCGAGCACCCTTCGACAAACACATTCACCGTCCTTCCTCTGTTCATGACCGAGCCGAGAGAAGAGAAGACGTGCTCTTGTACTCCGTGTCTAACAACGATGTCGACAGAGGGGGTTGTTTCCCGCGTTTTCTCTTACTCCGCCGTATATGTGGAACCCCAGAGGGCGCGGTTTGGACGGGTTTTAACCGCGGTTGTTCACGTGCATGGCTGTTTGTAATGGGTGTGACTGGAAAATTTAATTCAGAAATTATCTTTAAAAATTCATCCCATCCACAAGGCAGGCTTCGTGCGCGGAACCGACGGTTTGAGAGAGTCTTCATTAAATCGAAAATATGACAACCTTTAATAATCTTGTCCCGGACGCTGATCTCGAATTTCGAAGCTTCTGAAGGATGTCGGCGGCATCCTTCCGATTGCGCGATCCTGTATTCTCTAAAATCTCTTCCTCAATGGCGTCGGGAGCTTCTTCCTCTTCAATTCTCATACGAGTCAGCCCGTCAGCCGCCGTGTTTGGGAGTTTCAAAACTATTTCTCTCCCCCGCCCTTCCTCGCGTAAAGCAAGATATTTTTCAAGTAGATCGTTATAATAGTGGGTTTTAGTCTCGAATTGTTGGGGGGGGGGTCATGTACTCTTTATTAAACGACCCCATGACGAACACGTCTCCGCAGACGTTGCCCGCGCAGTCAACCTGCGACCGGCGAACAAACTGACCAAGAATGGGATCGCCGCCCCGAATGATGGTAAGAGGAAACCGCCGGATTGGGTCAGTACCTTACGCTTATGTTTCACCCCCGTTTGACGGCTAGCAAAAAGTTTTATAAACTTTTTCTGCTTGCTCGGTTTGCTTTATCGTTCAGAGGTTAGAGGGATGTTCCCCTTCAACACGTTCAGGGCGATCTCGCAAAGTGTTCGCACGAGATCCTCGGAGCCGTGACCTAGGAAGCTTCTCCGGTCCTTCGGTTTTAGAGCGAGCAAACTTTTTATTTTGGAAGGTTTCTTTTCATTTTGAAATCACTTTTTTATATTGATAAACTGCAGGCCACTGGCGAGGGAGTATCCCGCTTCTCTTCTCAGTCGCTAGTGTTCCGGGCATTCGGGTCTCAGGTCCACGATTAAAATATGAGTTCGCTTCTTTAGTCGCGTCATTAAAACTGTGTAGAAAGTATTCCCGCCGCCCCGGCGCAACAACATTTGTTGCGCTAAAATTCTTATATGCATTTTATCACGCGGAGATTTGAAGAGGACAATACAATTGTTGTTTAAACTGATTGTTCGACTGTGTTTCCCCTGATGAAAGAAGTTTTGAACTAGAAAAACCACAGATCATTTTCGATGATGCTTGTAAATGGTAAACGCCTTCATTAATTCATCAAGATTGGACCCGCTAACCGTACGGTCGTCGACGACTAAAAGATTATGTCGGTTTGACGGAAAAATATTTTCATCCGTCATAGAGTCAGGGATTCCTTCGATAAAATGAATCGTCACATTTCCAGACAAGTCGTCGTACATAGGCTGGTACGCTGAGTAGGACCAGATTATCCGATCGGGCGGTCTAGAAAGAGTATGCTCCATATTTTGAAGCAAGCGTTTTACAAAGAACGAGTTACCGCTCCCGCTCACTCCTACGACGACGGCGGTGAACGGGAGTTGGAAGCGCGGGACAAAATACACTTCTTCCATGAGCCTCGCTCCCGTGAAGTTCCTGTAAACCGAGGTTGATCGATAACGTCGGACCCCCCCCATTATACTCGCACAGACACAATGCATGTCGAGGACGTGAATTTTATTGGCCCGGATCTTTGAGGAAGCCGGGGCACACCGTGCAATACAGGGTAAATAATACAAGCTGAAGTATAATACAGAAAACATACGTAATACAGAACAACAACACCGTTGCGGAATTGTATAGAGAGGTCATCAGGTCGTCCCATCCTAAATCTATACACTCTTTTTTTGGGGGGGGGGGGGATACTCTATTTCACACGGCGGTTAACAACCGAACGGGAGTGTTCTCCCACCTGCAAAGAGACGGCTCTCGTCAACGTTTTCGTATTCCGGGTTGTTTTACTGTACCGGGCCGGGATTTCCTGACGGTTGTCTGGATCTTTGAGGTACCTTCTACCAGGTCTGTGAGAGCGTCGAAGTTGAATGTTGCACAGAATTTTGTGTGATTCCTTTAGCCCGTAATGTCACCTTGCCTCGTTTTTGTTTGATAAGCGTAGGATTTGGGACCGGCGGCCGACCGGTTACAAATATAATCATCGGGGTCTAATTCGGATGTCAGATCTCCAAGATAATTACCGAGCGAGGGGTTATATTGAGCAGTGGGCGTGGTTGTGTAAACGATGGAATCGGTGTCACAGTACAGAACCCGTTCTTGGAGCAAATCCAGCTGCTTGTAGAGTTCGACTTTGGCATAAGCCGTCGCGAACGCGGCTCGAAAAACATTCGCGTCGCCTGGCGGTAAGACACAGTTAGAACGATGCCTCCATTGAATGAGTGCGACCTCATCGTTGATGAGGTGAAACTGTGAACTGTCGAACTTGCTGGAAAACAGAAATTCGAAGAAACGTTCGGTGGTGGTCGCCAGACTCTTGAGAGCCGGTTCGATCTCTGCGCCAGCTTTCCCCGGAGAGAATTCAACAAGAGTTTGGCGATCTGCCTCTTTGCCGCGTTGTGTACAATTTTCCGCGATCGAACTCAATTCCCTGTGTCCCTTTGTAATCAGCAATGTAGGCGCTTTGAGCGGCGAGGTCCTCAACACCTGGACGGGAGCCGGACGCTTCCTGCTTCTGTTTGAGGAATGTATGTATGTATTCTTTAAACAGCGCGTCAGATTTCCGTTCAAAGTGCCATACTTTGTAAATTTCAGCAAGAATATAGCCCTTTCTCAATGCTACGATTACCTCCTCCGTTAGCCACGCTCGCTTGTCTGATTCATTAAAGTGCACGAACGACACAACGTGGAAATCAGTTTCCCTTTGTCATTTCTCATGGGAAGTACCGGGAAAAACAGCTTACGCGGTGCCGTAGCCGGATAGCGGTCGTACGGCCACGGTATCAGGCAGCTCTAGGGGAGTCTGTTCTTGAAACCTTTCCAAGAAAGACTTCAGTTTTTTCATGAAATTCCAATTATGCCGCCACATCACCACGAGGGACTGGACCTTGAATTCTCTTTGTAAACAGTCTATTCTTTTCATGGTATCAGAGTGGAGTTCGCTAAAACACGTCCGTTTGAGAGGGGATTCATCATGCGTGTTAAAACACTGTGGACAACCGTGGAAATAACGTCCGAGGTCCTCAAAGTGAGTTATTTCTCCATCTGACTCGGCACAGCCATCAACCGAATAGCGACCGAATTTAACTTCCCCGCCATTCAAAGCATGTCTGATTGGAATCCCGCGGGAGAAGGCCTCAAACTCTAGCCGCTGTATGGAAGCGTGCGAGAAAGCTTTGGAGTCTGATCTGTAATAGCTCGGGCAGGGAGTTGCAATTGGTTTTGGGGTTTTAAAAATCTACTTTGAAAAACAGACAGGGCTGCAGATGCGATGGTAACGCTATCAAACAGGTCACATCCTGTTGTCTGTATGAATTCGGTACGAAATTTGGATGCGCCGTCGGCCAGGATTTGAACGCCGTTTTCACAGTAGTCTACGAGCTCGCGGTCGTAGTCAAATTCCCTATCTTTTGTAGAAAGCCTCTCTATGCTTAATGGACATTTCATCAGCCCCGTACATCTCTGGTGAAGGGTAGCGCCCCTTATATCCGATTTTGGAATAATCGGTAAACTTATGGGGAAAGTATCCGTTTTTTAAGCTGTGTTTTTACAACCGAGCGCCTTCGGAAATTCCCTGAGCGGAATGGGAATAAACGAGAACGAGTCAATAAATTTAAGGTCGGAGTCCGTGTCAATTACCAGGATTATTTTACTTCCTTGCGCTATGACAAAGGGCGCCGTGCCTTGACTTACATAGGCATTCAGTATGATGTGGTGATCGAATCCTTTCCCGTAGTGTGAAATCAAGGTCGTACCTTTGTGGGGGGTTTTGCTGGTGACGCAGGAGGAAATTTATTGCACAACCCGGTCCTTTCCAGACACGGCGTCCATCGTGGGAGGATTGTGCCACTCAAAATCAAAGAATACCAGCTTTTTTTTCGGTATATCTTGTCCTCGGGTTTGATCACTTTTTTGGCGCATGTAGCATACGCGTTTATCTTCTTCTACGCCTTCTGAGGTCTGAACTCTGGTGGGGTCAGAGGATGTTGACGCAGAGTCTTTACCCGCCCCCGCCGGTGTGCTTTTAGGCTGCTTGCCTATTGGACACATCTCGGGAGCACAGACATTAGCTTTAGGCTATGTAGGATACCCGTGGATACCCTGTCGTTTTAACTCTCTATGCCAGTTGTAACACAGCCTTTTTACACAGAATCTGTTACAGTCGACGCAGTAGGTTTTTTGAATCGGTGCCCGTTTACAATCGCTGAGGCAAACGTTGCCGCTTTTCTCACAGAAGTGACTGTACTGACATTGGTATCCCCTGTGACAGTGTTTGCAGAAAAAAATCACCCCTAGAGAACCCTTAATGTTCTTTATCCCCTTAAAAATGATTGTCGTGCAAAAGAAGATAGTGTGTTGTTTCCCGCTCGGGCGTAGCGGTTTGAAATGTAACCGGATTTAGTTTTTTTTCTTTATCATCGACACGGTAAAATATGACAATTTCACACCCCAGCAATTTGACAATGTCATTGAATGCGACTTCGCTTCCTAGTGCCATACCTGCATAGGTGTGAATGTTCGACCCCCTCCGCCGTTGCTTGCGCCGTTGTCAACTCGCAGTTTCTCGAGTGCTAAATTTACAGCGAAACCTGTCCGATTATGAGTGGAAAGTACAAATAAATGCCTCGCTTTTTTTCTTGATAATCTCACTCCTACAAACCTTTTTGAACTTTTGTCAGTTAACAGTATTTGATCTGAATACGACCATTACACTTGATATGAGTCAATGACAATCATTTTGCACTACAATTTCAAGCATTAGCTAGCCGTTTGCAAATAATGCCTAGCGGGGGCGGAGCTAGTGTATCAGCTGTTGCGATGAACCCGTAACTTTGGCAGGAGTCTTTATGTTCTTTTAAATGCAGCCTTCTTTTTGCCGGCAGTCTCATCGTTTGCTTTTTTTTCTTCCCGAAAAAGCTGTCCGGTCAATTTTGTTTCCGGCTCATTTTATTTCCAGGGCTAGCTTGTGGTAGCTGATGTGTGACATTGCGCAACAGAGTGAAGCGTGGCGGTACGACGAAAGCGGAAACGGTCTTTTTTTCAAAACAAGATCCGGAAGGTCGAAGGAAAAAACCATCATTCGGACCAAGAAAGATTTTCTTTGTGGACCGGTACCAAATGATCCGCTGGCCGGTGATTTAGACGAACAACATACGCCGGATCCGACGGCAACAAACAAGTGTGCCGGTATTCGAAGGTGTTGGATGCTCCTCAGCTTTCCCTTTGAGGCTGGAGACGGTCTGCGGTGGAGCTCAGCTCTGTGGGTTTGAATGTGAAACCAAAACGGCTGCAATCAGGGACTTTCCTCCTGTCTGTCACCGGAGCGGTTTGACGAGGTTTGAGCGTCGCGTCAGTCCCGTGTTTTGACTGAACACTATCTCTTCAGCCGCCCGGAGTGGAGACCTTTTCCAGCGGAATGGTGCTTATACCCCAATTCTTACCTTCCTCCAGGCTTTGGTGCTTCTCCCTCTCCATCCTGGTCCTTTCTAAGTTTGTCCTTCCTATTTCTCTGCCAAGATAGCATCGTATCTTCTCTTTCAGGCGCCCGGATCGAGCAGCGGCTGTCATTTCTATCAGCACTGTATGTACTCGCTCTGCCCGTCCTCAAGGGTTTGCGTCACACGGACGCTACATCACTGCGCTCTTGTGAACTCTCCTTTTAGACAAGTATTACCATTTCTACGCCATGTGCTTCGGACTGGGATGGGCCATGGCGCTCTACAGGCCGTTCCACTGTAAGTAAGTGGACGAGCAGGCGTGGTAATCCCGGCCCGTTAACCCCACAACCCACAAACACTTGGATTCTGTGACTTTTAGCGCTAACCGTGCCGTTGGCGTGCGCCATGTTTTTCACCGTTGTGTTTGAGATTGTGGGCATGATCTCTGGTAATGTAAGCTTTATTTTTCTTGACTTGTTTTCCTCTGTTCACCTCTTCCAGGCCAGAAATCGTCCTAATCCTGTGTTTGTGCCCTCAGAGCTCCCGGCTCACACCAGAAGATGCAGAGGCCCCCCGTACACCCGACGAGGTGAGGCGCGCCACAACAGACGATGTAGGCTAAAGCTAATGGGGCTGTGGCCTACAGGGGGGCGCCAAAACAGGAAAAGTTCACCTTCAATTCTTCTTCTTCTTCTTCTTCTTCTTCTTCTTCTTCTCCTTTGGGCTTTTCCTCCACAGCGTATCCACCTTCTCCATCTAACCATATTCTCTGGATCCTCCTCTCTCACAACAACCTTCATATCCTCTCTCACTATCTCCATACATCTTCTCTCTGGTCTTCATCTAGACCTCCAATTCCAGGCATCCGTCTACCAATATATTCAGTCTCCCTCCTCTGTCCATGACCCAACCATCTCTGACCTTCTCTCCAAATCATCTAAAATGTGCCGTCCCTCTGATGGACTCATTCCTGATCCTCTCCATCCTGGTCACTCCCAAAGAGAACCTCAACATCTTCATCTCTGCCACCTCCAGCTCTGCCTCCTGTCTTTTCTTCATTGTCGCTGTTAAAAGTTCACCTTCGATATTATGACATCATCACTATCATCTCTTCAAATGGAAAAAGCTCCCATTGCTTCAAATGTAAAGCAATGGCTAATTAATATTCCTACAAATGTAAACATTAAATCACCTGCTTGCTCTCTGTGGGGGACGAGTTATAAAACACTACTCTTATTATTTATTCACAAATTACCGCATTTTCGTTCTCTGGTTTTATGGTATTCATGCTGTTCTTCAGATATTTTTGTAATTATTACTAATTTGTAAAGCACATTAAGTGGGTGACATGTTATGTTATAGCGGTAGTGAAGAAAGGGTTGGGTTTTTTTTAGCGAATCGTCGTAAATCTGCATTTAAATGTCACCTCGGGGCGTCACATGGGGGCTCTGCTGCCGGCTCCCGCTCGCTTCGTGAAACTGCTTGTTAAGAATTCATTGTTTTCATCTATTTCCACACTCGCCCGACTCTCCTCCGACGTCTGCTGAGGGTTTTGTGTTGCGATCTTTGTGGCCGCCATCAACCTCCGCTCCTACCACGGTGAGGCCGCGGCGTGCGAATGTTCAACCCCCCTCCCGAGACGCTCTTTCTTCCCCCATGCGTGACCCATAACTGCTCCCCGTCGCAGTCTTCACGCTGTCTTACGGCTGCGGGATCATCGCGTTCGCCGTCAGAGGAGCAAAACGGAAATACAGCTCTTTGTGGCAAGTGTTTTTTTTTTCTTTTCTTTTTTTGCACTTTTCCACCTTCCTCCGCCTGATCGAATGGCCTTGAGGATCCCTTTGACTGAAAGCTTTGCTCTCTTCCATCTTCTGGGCAGGATGCTGAGGGAACAACAGCGACCCCGGTGGTAGGAGGAGGTACTGCACCCCAGAGCTGCCGTCTTCTGTCTTTAACTCTACATTGTTTGGGCTGTAAAACGTCTGGGAGGAACAGTAAAAACGTAATTTGTCGAACAAGCAAACGAGAAACGCTCTAAACTTTTCTTTTGATATCGGAATTTGATGTATTTTAGCACCGAACGTCGCTGAAAAGTGGGGCCGACGCTCCGTCGGCAGAACAAACGCAGCCGTCGGCAACTCCCAAGTCAAATGCAGTGGGCTTTATTACACCAGAGCTCGGTTACATACAAAATCTCATTCAAGCCGAAAAAAAGGTGTGTGTGTGTGGTTTGTGTGTGTGTGTGTGTGTGTGTTCTCGGTTCCATGGTGCGACGTGGAACTCCTCTCCCACGGCACGCCGGCAAGCACGTCCTGCGTCGGCGGCGACCGTCGTCACTCCGCTGGCGTGCCCTCGGCGCTCGGGTCGATAGAAAGCGGGTTAGCAAAATAAAAGCGGTGACGGGGAGGCGTGGAACGAGTTGGACCTTCCTACATTTGTTTGATTTTTTTTTTTTTTTTTTTTTACTATTTCTCCACTAGGCTCTACTGACAGCAGCTCCGCTCCTTTACAACACTGTTGCCATGACGACTACTTTAACACTAGGCCCTACCCGGCTTAAAGAACTACAGAATAATGTAAATTCTTTTTTTTTTTTTTTTTTTTTAAAAATGCCGTAATCGAGGTTCATCCAAAAAGTATAAAAACGAAAAAACACGAGATCACGTCCTACGTACTCTGAACATCCAACTAATGGGTTTGTTTTTGGTTTTTGGAAACTGGGTCTCCGGCAGCCGTCCACAACGTCAGTTACCGTGACAACCGATCACCAGGCCGGGGTATGGGGGTGGTGGCGTCTTTAGCGTGAGGTGATGTTGTGGACACGTGACAGAACAATTGACGTGGAATTCTAGCGTATAAAGTGTAAACAGCACGAAATCACATGACTTTAGCAAACACGCGGTGGGAGGAGGAGGAGGAGGAGGAGGAGGGTGGGGTTGAAGAAGAAGAAGAACCAAACACATACTGGACTGTTTATCTTCACCGGCAGGCATGAGGAGTGAACCCATACGTGCGTTCGGCGGCGGCGGGGGGAGGAACCAAAGTTACTTGGCGTTGGTGGAGCTGCTGAGCATCTTGCGGACGGCCTGGGCGATGGCGTCGCGGTCGATGCCGCAGATCTTGTGCAGCTCGTGCGGTTTGCCGCCTCGCGGGACGTGGGACACCGCCAGGCGGTGCAGGGTGAAGCCCGACTCGTTGACCATGGCCGAGCACACCGCCTCGCCGAGGCCGCCTGAGAGAGAGACGCAGTCAATCACGCGTTCCTTTATTTCAAATTGGAAAAAATACACCCGGGCTTTGTGCGAAATGGCCGAAATATCTCAGCCTTCAGCCGTCAGCCGTCTTAACAGGGCGGGGGCGGGGCGTTTGGGGGCGGGGGCATCTGTCTGAGCTATCTAGGTCACCCACTTCCCCGTGGGCACACGCTCAGTTAAGGAAAGCTGACAGCGCTTTTGCATTTAGTAAGTGCACGACAAAAAAAAAAAAAACCCCGTCTGCCGTGAGAGCGGTGAAAGTCACCCCTCCCTCCTCCTCCTCCCCCACCGCCCCAGCCAATGGACGGACGCCACTGCGTCACGTCTCCCCGCGCGGGCCAATGGGATCGCGCCACCCGTGCCCCGGGCCGATGATGCGCACCGATGACGGCCGGCTTCACGCTCCGGTGCTCGGCGCTAAATTAAAATGAAAAAAAAAAAAGCATCGCGGGTTTCCCTCCGTGCAATATGGAGGAGGAGAGGAGCGAAGCCCACCTTCGTAGTAATGGTCCTCCACGGTCAGGACCCGGCCCCTGGTGGCCCGTGTGTGGTCCATGATGGTTTTCACGTCCAGCGGCTTGATGGTGAAGGGGTCGATGACCCTGACGGAGATCCTCTCTGCCGGGAGAGCTTCGTGACTCGGGGGCGCAGACGGCGGTTGGAGGTTCTCCTCGCCGTTAAAAAAAAAAACCCAAAACGTCCGTACCTTTCTTGAGATGCTCGGCCGCCGCGAGGGCCTCGTGAAGGTTGACGCCGGGGGCCACCACCGTCACCTGGTCGTCCTTGTTCTGGTACACCACCTGAGTCAGAGGGGGGGAGGGGGGGTGACCTGGGTGCAGCTGTGTGTGTGTGTGTGTGTGTGTGTGTGTTTCCCCTGGATCTCCTCCGTTTCATCCTCTCACACGGACCTCATCAGGCCGTCCTCCTCCCTGCCTCCTCAGCCAATCGGCTTCAGGCTCGGACCCAACCCACGCGTTGTTAGCTTTTACACGCGAGTAGCTAAAAGCTAATGGCATTGTTTCTGATCTTCATTCATCCCTTCTCCAAACCGCTGGTCCTGCTCTTAGGGTCTCCGATGAACTTCCTGCATGTTTTTGGACTGTGGGAGGAACCCGGAGGAACCCCAGGCAGGGAGAACATGGGAGACCCACAGAGAACGGACCTTCTCGCTGCCAACCCCTTTGACATCTCCTCTCCTTCCTCGTACCTTGGCCTGCCCGACGTGGAAGTCCTCGTTGCTGTTGTAGACGACGGCGCTGTCCTGGCGGCTGGTCCGGATGTAGCAGACGCCCTTCGCGCGGGGGGGGGAGAAGCAGCGAGAATGTGTCAGACTTTTAAACACCCGCGTATCTCCTGACGTTGTCGCCGGGCCGCACCTTGGTGGAGGCGGCCAGTTCCACCGCCTTCTCCGTCGACACGCCGTCACTGGGGTAGAAGATGGTGGCGTTGGGAAGCGCCCTGAACATGGCCATGTCCTCCAGGCCCATCCAGGCGGGCCCCTCCTCCCCTGCGAAACACAACCTCAGGGTGAAAACCCGCGGGTCGAGAGCCGGCCGGATGAGAGCTGCAGGCGTGCGGGTGCGCGGAAGGTCAGACATAGCATGCAGTGTACCTGCGCTAGCAGAAGGAACCCTGAAAGCCTCCAGGAGGGGGGAGAAGGGGGAGGGCTAGACGCTAGCTGGAGGGACAACGGGGGGGTGAGACGGGTGAGGAAATCACAGGATTAGAGGGTGAAGGACAAGAGTGCAGGGGTGAGAAGAAACGCCGACGCGCTTTTCCGTGAGGGGGCGAAGGTGTCCGAGCCAGCGGGGGCGGGAAAAGGCGGGGCTCACCGGTGGAGAGACCGCAGTGAGAGCCGCACAGGTTGATGTTGCTCTCGGAGAACGCCGCCATGCGCAGCTGGTCGTAGGCGCGTGTGAAGAAGGACGCCAGCGTGCTGGCGAACACCACGTTCCTCTCGCGGGCGGCGCAGCCCATGGCGACGCCGACCTAGGAGACGCCGTCGCACTTTGTTATGCATTCATTCGTTAGCCACGCCGCTAATCCCGCGCTCAGGGGAGCCGGGGATCGGCCCGAGGGGCGGGGCTACCCGTCGCCACGGAGACGTACGAGTTCACGCGCTCATTCCGGCTCGTACAGAGGCGGTCCGGCTGCACGGCAGCGGCTTATCCAGACATCTCAAAGCAGCTCCCGCACTTCAAACACGCACACATGAAAGAAGGCGAAAGCCCAGAGGGGCGGACATCTGTGGCGCGAAGCTCCTCTGGGAGCTGCTCTGAGTGGGAGAAGTTCCCCTGGAAGCCGTGGAGCTTATCTTCCATGTGTGTGGAATCAGAGCGGGGCCTCCTTTTCCCCCCGGACCGTTTCCTCCGGCCCGCCTGGAGACCCCGCAAAAAGACCCGGCGCCGGAGATGAAACTATTTCATTAAAAGCCGCCACCCCGCTCCTCCTCCTCCCCTGCCCCGAGGAACATCTGCGAAGATCTCCGCTTCCAAATACGGATCGATAATCAACAGCCATTCTTCTGTTGATCATCCAATTAGAAAGCTAATTGGTTGTCCTTTCTCCCGCGGTCAGCCAGATGGTCCTCCGCCTCCCCCTCCGCTCTGATTAATATTTTATCTCTGAACACACTTGTCGCGGCCGCTCTTCGTCACGCGTCTGACCTACATAGCGGCCATCTTGTGGCTAGGCTAGGCGGCGGCCGTACCATGTTCTGCTGGGCGATGTAGCACTCCACGAAGCGGTTGGGGTGCTCGTTCTTGAAGATCTCCGAGTAGGTGAGGTTGTTGGTGTCGCCGTCCAGCGCCACCACGCGCTCGTTGTAGCGGCCCAGCTTGGCCAGCGCTGTCCCGTACGCCTTGCGAGTGGAGATCTTCAGCGGGACAGGAGAGAAAGGGCCATCGGTCAACCGCGGGGGGGGGGGGGGCGCCCCCCCGGGGGGGGGGGGGGGGGGGGGGGGGGGGGGGGGGGGCGGGGGGGGGGGGGGGGGGGGGGGGGGGGGGTTTCTGACCTTCTCTCCCGCCTTGTAGCCGGGCGCGCTGGGCATCCTGACGTTCCTCAGGCTGACGGGCGGCGCGTCCTCCACGGGGGCGGGGGGGTACAGGTGCTTGCTGCTGCTCATCACCCGGTTCTGCAGCTCCTTCATCACCATTTCCGCCATGTCCTTGGGCAGGGGTTTGGCGTGCCAGCCCAGCTTGTCTTCGGCCGCTGAAACGATAGCGAGCCGGTTGCTTTTGACACGCTCCCGGCGGGGGGGGGGGGGCGGGGCCCCGGCGAGTGTCGGGTTACCCGGGCGGGCCTTTGCCCTGGAGGGTCTGGGGGCTGATGGCGGGGGGCGGGGGGCCGGGCGGGCGG
>CAAKHD010006699.1:1968-13305 GCA_901007705.1 Fistularia tabacaria
ACAGCGCGCGTGCCGCCTTCGAGGCCACATCTAAAACACGTTCCTCAGAGGCCTGCCAGAAGAGCTCCGGCCGACCGGCAATTCATTATCCAAAAGCGGAAGGCTCTCGCAGGGTTTCCGCCAGGGACTCACATCGCCGCTTCAAAATTACACACAAAGATACACAACGAGTGTGTGCGTGCACGTGTGTGTGTGTGTGTGTGTGTGTGTGTGCGGCTAAAAATAAACAATGCTGCATATTCATGGTACACCTGCGTCCCTGTGAGAGTGCAGGACCTGCGGGGAGACGGAGGGGACAGGATCTGGACGGGGGCTTACCTCTTTGGATAAGCGAGTGAACACGTCCCCTCCCCTGAGAAAGTCCAGTATTAAATACAGTTTCCCTTCTGTCTGAAAGGCTGCGGAGGCAAGAGGACACCGTCAGACACACACACACACACACACACACACACACACACACACCAGGATGACTATTCACACCTCCATCCACCTGAGAAGTAACAACTAGCATGGCCTAAGCTCCACATCAACACTCCCCCAGGAGTAACCGTGTTCTCTTTCACACGCGTGTCACGGTGTGTTGCTCCGCCCACACCTTCCTTACCGTAGTGCAACTTCACTATGAAGGGATGATTGACCTCCACTAAAATGTCTCTTTCCATTTTAGTGCGAACTCGATCCCTGACTGGAAGACAAGAGGAGAGCGAGCGGCGTGAGAGACCCCAGCCAGCCGTGCATTCACTCACTCATCATTCACTCACTATCTCATTCATTCGTTCATTCATTCACGCTACCTTTCAGTGATGCCTTTTTTAGAACTTTCATTGCATATAACTGGCCAGCATCTGGACCCACAATCTTCCTGACAAGGAACACCTGCAGAAGGAGGCGGGGTCAATATGGCGGCGGGGTCAATATGGCGGGAGGAGGCGTGGTCACCTTTCCGAAGGAGCCCTGGCCTAGGACCTTGAGCAGCTCGAACTGAGATGGATCGGCTTTCTCACAGCCCTCCTTCACATGGTGAGTGATGGGGATCTCCTTGTACGCCCCTTCATCCTGCACACAGGAACACACGGTGAGGACACACACACACACACACACACACACACACACACACACACAGATGTGACTTACACAGTGTGTGTAGGACTCTCCCTCCTCCATTGGCTCGTCCATGATCTGATGTCCATTGACCTGCAGCCGTGAAAACAAATGTCATCAGGACCCGACGCTGAACGGACACATCCGGTGCATGAGTCACGTGCAGGAGGTGCGTTGTGTGTGTGTGTGTGTGTGTGTGTGCTGTCAAACATCTGCTGCCTGTCCAGCTGCAGGCTCCACAAAGCCGCTCATTATCAGCAGCCTGTCTTAATCCTCCACCAGAAAAACAACATGTCTGACCGGCGCACGGGCCCGGCTTCTCTGTGACCCTCTGCCATGAGGGTCCTCCTCGGAGGGCCCGGGAGCCGGACTGGACCCCCGACCCTCACGGCCCACCGCTCTGTCGCCACGGCAACACACGTTCCGGCTGAGCTAATTGACTTATAGCTGCTATGCGTTCAAGGTCGGCGCCTTCCTGACCTGCACGAAGCCTTCAGCCTGCCATCTGTATGTGTGTGTGTGTGTGTGTGGTGTGTGTGTGGTGTGTGTCCATGGAGGAGGGGATGAGTCATAGCCCGACACGAGCCCACTCCGTGGGTGGAGCCACCGACACACTCCTGTGCCTCCACGGAGGAGGCCGCGTCTCCTCGCACATATCCGGCCTTACATAATAACAACACGAATCAGCGGGAGCTCCTGGACCGCAGCTCCGCCGTCCACGCATCTGCGGGTGCTGGAAGCGGCGCCGTGCCGGGTGTCGCTGAAACACCCGCGGGTCTGGAAGTGCACCTTCAGCCAGGCCTCGCACGCAGAGGGTCGGCGGAGGAGACGCGCTGGTGTGCTGTCTCACTGAGGTCATCTCCAAGGGAGACCTGAGAGTGTTGTCACCTCGGGGGTCTGCAGAAGACCTCCTCCGCCGGCATCTACCCGTCAGATCGAGAAGTTTCACACTCAGTACACTGTGGAGGAGCGCGGGTCTTGTGGAGGCTCGGGAGAAAACAGAGCCGGGGTCTCCGCGGACGGAGATGGAGGAGCTGGTGACCCGGAGGAGCGGAGCCCGAAGCTGCCCCTCAAACAGTCGCCCGAACGGGCCCCGTTCTGGGCGCTGACCCGGACAGCGATCTTCATCGCGTCCCCCAAAGTCCTCCGAGTCTTCACCGCGTCTCCTTCACGGAGCTCCCCGAGTCCCCCGTCACGCAGCGAGCGGCGGCTCCGGGAGCCGGTCCGCGGCCCCGAACCGAAGCCCGGAGCGGATCGTCGCTCCGCCGACGGTTCGGGGAAATAAACCCAACTTACTTCTCGCTTCCAACGTAGCAGCCCGCCGGCTAGCGGGCTGACCGATGCTAATGCTAGGCGGCTAAGCTAAGCTAGCCGAGAGCGCGGCTCCTCCTGCGGGATGTAAATAACAACAGAGCCCACGCGGAGCCCGCGGGCCGGCCGGCCCCGGTCCCCGACCCCCGGCCGCGGTGCCCCGGGGCCCGGCGGGGGGGCCCGGCGGGGCCCCGGCCGTCCGCCGGAGGAGCCGCGGACGCCGGCGGAGACATAAAAACAAACATCTCCCCAGCTGTTAGCGGCGGCTAGCGCCTTAGCTCCGCGGAGCCGCGCGTCGTGACGCCGGCAGCCTCGGCCGGGACCCGGACCGGGAGGAGCCGAACCCGGAGCCGAACCCGGAGCCCGAGCCGCTCACCTCGCCGCTGACGCTGGTCACCTCCATCTTGTGCCGGGAGTCCGCTCTGGAGTCTACGGCATCGTCGTCCGCCCGCAGCCCCGCTCCACGTTGCACGGATCCCCCGCCGCGGGAGCCCGGCTCGGCCGCCTCGGGGGTCCGGCGGCAGCTGCGTGGCCGTGGGTCGCGGTTCCGGACGGGACCGGGAGGGCTGTCGGTGCGGAGCGCTCGGTACCGCGGGCTGGACCGCGCACTCAGTGACGGCTCCGCCGGCCGGCCATGGCTGCGAATATGGCGGCTCCGCTGGTACCTGACCGCTAGTGAATGAGCGGTTATTGACGTCTTTATGACGCAACTCGGAGAAGGATTTCCCCCGTCCGGTCCACGGCGGCCGCTCGGCGTGCGCGTGCGCGTGGGACGCCGGGACGCACGGAGACGGTCGCCGCAGAGACGGCGGATGACGCAGAATCACCGGGGGAGAGGCTGACGGCCCCGGAGGCAGCGAGCAGACATCTGACAGGGCTTGGAGAAGGACACCTAGAGACCAGGGAGGCAGCGAGCAGACATCTGACAGGGCTTGGAGAGCCCGGCGAGGTCCTGGAAGGAGACCCGGGAGGCAGTGGCTTAAGTTGGAGGTCATTTATTCCCCGGCCGGGCCGGACAAGGCCAGTGATATGCAGTAGAAAAGGCATTGTGGAGCCAACAGTCACGGTGAAGCGTGGAGACACAGGCACTGGGCGTGGAGCACGAGTGGGTCGGACCACGAGGTCCCTCCGGTCCCGACCCGGATTCTCTGTGGACCTACCTCTCTCAGGGTGTGTGTGTGTGTGTGTGTGTCACTCCTGTTCTTCAAGTGCTCCTTGGAGCTGCTCCTCTGATGCAGAGGGCTCAGTAACTTCATTTTTGGAGCCGTCCTCTTCTATGTTGACCAGGGGGACGTCTGCTGCCGGCGTGCGGTCCTGGTCGTGGGGAGAAGGTTTGTCTTCTGATGCGTCAGATGGACATCCTCTCTCCACGGTCATATCCCAGTCCTGGTCTGGAGGCTGAGGTAGGCTGGCGAGGAGTTCCTAGGCTCACACACACACACTCGTAAGAGTCTGATCCAGGAGCAGGCGCTGCGGCAGCGACGGGACTGTTCACACCTGCTGTTTCTCCAGATCATTGCTCCTCACGGCGCTCAGCAGGCTCTGGGTGAAGCTTGCGAGCTCCTGGTATCTGTGTTTTTGGTTCTCTAGCTCGTTCTCTAAGAACTGCACCTCCTCGTGCTGCAAGGATTCAGAAGACGTCCAGGTTGGCTTCTGGCAATACCGCTGTTCTTCTAGCCCGGCTGCGGTTCTCTCCTCACCTTGAACTCCAGCAGGTTCTGCATCTGCTCGAGATCCGAAGCCACGATCGCGCCGTCGTCGTCGTCGTCGTCGTCCTCATCGATGATCTCGATCTTCTGTCGTAAACAAAGCGGGGCGATCAGGGCGTGTTCACAGCTACCTCCTCGCCGCGACGGCCGATCGCGCGGTCATGCAGCTTCAGGCCTCCTGCTGTCTCTACATGCTCACGAGAAGAAGGCTGTTCTGACCGACTGTGCTCGGGAAAAGCAGATGAGTAATAAAGTACCACATTGTTAGCCAGCGGCGCGGCGGGGACCACGTCTGCTCCGTCCTCGTCCCTGTGCTGGGAGTCAGCGGTGCCATCTGGAAGAGACCAGAGGGGGGGGGAGTGACGAGCAGGAGCTCAGAGAGGACTTCTCTCTTATTCCGTCCATGAACGTTCGGAGGTTCTCCGGAGACGCCTGACAAGCAGGTAAACGTGCGGGGATTGCCTTGGGAGAAGGACTCACCTTCCGACAGGCAGACCGACCCCTCGTCGTTCATGTCATCTCCGAGCTCGGGAGTCCGGAGGCGGTCCTCGTCGGGGCTGAGCGCCACGGGAGAGTCGTTCCCCGGGGAGGAGCCGGAGAACACAGCGGGTCCTGCTTTAGGTGGAGGGATCTCAATACCCATCAGACGGTACTTCCTCCGCCGATTGCTGATCCATGTCTGCCGGCAGGGGAGGAGAACACAGGAGCGGTCAACGTCACAGGTCCCCCTGAGCAGCTAGGAAGGAGAACAACTCCACAATATCATGAACCGCTGTCTGGTTTGGAGACACCGAGAAGACAGGAGGAAGAGCCGGGGGTTCCTCTTTGGAAAGTGAGGAGGATGGAGAGGATCAGGAAGGAGGCCATCAGAGGGACAGCGCATGCTAGATGTTCTGCAGATAAAGTCACACCGAGATGGTTTGGACACGGACAGAGGAGAAGATCTGGGTAGAAGGATGCTGAGGGAGGCGCTGCCAGGTAGGAGGTCTAGAGGTAGACCAGAGAGGAGGTTGATGGATGGAGAAGAAGACAGGAGGGTGGATGGAGGAGAGGGTTAGATGGGGGCAGATGATTGACCGAGGGTCGCAGGTAATCCCCCTCTTGATCCCCCGTTCCTATCTTTAGCACTGAGGCTAATTTCAGGAGGTGTGGGAGATCTGGAGACAAACGTTGAGCAGACACCTCACGTCCAGATGATTGCTAGTTTGAGTGAATGAGGAGGATCCGGGTGGAGCTGACAGGACTGAGGCGTCCGCCTGCCTCCCCCTCAGCGGGGGAGGTGCGGCAGAGCTGGTATCTGTACCGGTGAGGCAGAAGACGAGGTCTTCAGAGCCCCTGCGCTGCCGGACCTCCTGTGTCTCTGGGTTCCGCCAGTGCTCCTCGCGTTTGCCGTGTCCATGTTCTCAGACACAAAATGATGGACCGTTCTTCAACCGCATGCACTCATCGCTCCACGCACAAGTTTCCACGTCTCCGTGGGGAGAAGACCTGCCGCAACACTGGGATTTTATTTGGATGTCATTTATGAATGGCTGAGAATGGAAGTGGTGGCAGCAGCTGCTTCTGAAGCCGTGTGTATTCTAGCAGAGTGAAGCGGTGGATGGTATTCGGAGCAGCGAATGCCCCGGCAGGCGTGTGCATCCTGAAACACGCGTTGAAGCGCCCTGATGATGGCGCGCGCCGAGAGAAGCGGCCGAGGTCGTGGCGTGGCGCCTTCGGCCCTCCGCGCTCCCGCGGCGGCGCCTCTCCGACCCGCCGGTCAAGTAGGACACCGTCTATGCGTTCGCTTTAAACCTGGGTTAAAAATAAAGCCGATCGATGAGCGGTCGGACTCCTGCAGACGAGGGGAACCGGGTCTGGGACCTTCTCAACATTTCCTTTGTTCCGGTTACAATGATCCCGCAGAAATGTGATGCCCTGAGGGAACTGATACCTGGGCTCTTTCTGGAAGCCTCTCCACCCCGGAGGCCGGCCAGACGCCGCTGCCCCCTCTGCAGTTGTTACCTTGACTATTTCAGTGTCTACGTTGAGTTGGTTGGCCGCGGCCGTGATCTTCTCCCTGCAAACCGAGCCCAGGCTGGTCATGCCCCT
Source organism: Fistularia tabacaria (assembly GCA_901007705.1). Taxonomy (NCBI): domain Eukaryota; kingdom Metazoa; phylum Chordata; class Actinopteri; order Syngnathiformes; family Fistulariidae; genus Fistularia; species Fistularia tabacaria. The sequence continues at coordinate 8,181 of CAAKHD010006699.1, forward strand.
GTCCCAGTAGCGCTTCAGCTGGAAGAGGTCCACGTCACTGAACTGGGTGCGATCCTGCAGCTGGACACACAACGTACAGCGTGATGCCGCGGCGCCGGCGGGGCCGGGAGGACATGAGCAGATAACCGGTGAGCCGTGTGTGGTTCTGACTCACGGTTCTCTTTCTTGAATTGCTGATAACCCAGGGCGCGGCAGTCACGCCGACCAATGTCTGCGGAGGAGAGATGAGGAGAAATCATGCATGGACGGTAAGGAAGCGCGGTGAGACGGCTCCGCCTCACCTGTGAGCTGGACTCCCCTGGAAGTGAGGTCTGTGCTGTGTAGCTGCCCTGAAGAGTTGTGCTGCCGTGGAGCGCCAGGGGTTTGGAGCTCGCGGTAGGAAAGGCGTGGCTTCCTCTCGGCGCCGCCGGGTCCGACGGCGACATCCATTCCCCGCGGATGTGATTCTGAGCGGCCATGTTTGCAAGTTCCTCCTCTCTCCGCCACTCGTCTTCTTCATCTGCCGTCTCCATGGCGATGGAGAAGTTGTGGCTAGTGTCTTGCGCGAGGGACACCGGCTTGTTCGTCCCGGGGCCGGACGCCGGCCCGGGCCTGTCCTCCTCCCCTCCCTCTGACAAGGTGAAGACCCGCTGGATACAGGGGGCGTGTTCGGAGGTGGGACTGGAACTCTGTCCGGGGAGGGACAGCCGCGTCTTCTGCTGGGCGGGCGGTTGAGGTTGGGGGTTCGAGTAAGGTCTGGGCTGAAGCTGGGAGGAGGAGGAGGTCCAGGGGCGCGTCCTTATCGGACCGTACTGCCGCGTCCAGCTGTGAGGCACCGCCCCGGCCCCGGCCCCGACGCCCAAGCCCCCCTCCCCGAGGGCCGCGCTTCCCTTCCTGAGGGGGGTGAAGACTAAAGGCCCCGGGGCCGACGCGAGGGACGGCAGGTTCTGGGAGAGGGACGCCAACTTGGAGGTGAGGGGCGAGGAGCCGGAGCCGTTCCTGCTCTGCAGCGCCTGGTTGATCAGCGATGACGTGGGCAGCGCCGAGAGCTTGACGTCCGACTGAGAAGATGGGGCTGCGGGCTTCTGCCGGGGGCGGGGGACGGAGTTCAGGGAGTAGATCCCGGTCAGTATGACATCGTTGTTGTTACTGTTGTTGGCGCTTCCGCCGCTGAGGGGAGAGGAGGGGGAGGGAGAGGAAGACGACGAGAAGGAGGGGAAGGACGACGACGGCGGGAGAAGGTGCACGCGATTCTGGATGCTCCGCGCGGCTGCAATTTCAGGAGGGATCAGCACTCCTGCTGCCAGGCCGTGGTTGGACAAAGCCCCGCCCACCAGTGAGTGACCGGACAGCAGCCCGCCAGCGAGTCCGTGACCGGATAAGGAGTGGGACATGCCTCCGTTCTGGTCGGCCTTGGAGGCAAGTTTCCGCCTTTTGTTGCCGACCCACGTCTGCAGAGAGGGAGAGACGGACATGAGCGAGATCTTCTAAATGACTGGGTCTTCAAAGATGGCAGTTCAGGAGAGAGCTGAGCTGAAATGCAATACGAGACCTGCCCAAGCTAGAAGTATAACACGCTCCCTCATAATGCGGGCCTACCCGGACAACGCTGAAGTCCAGTTTGGCCTCCTGGGCACACTGCAGTATGAGCTGGAAGCAGGCCTTGCTCTGGTTGGTCATCCCATTATCATAGTAACGCTCCAGAATCCTCTGCTGTTCAGCTGTGAATACTGACCGCAGGTTCATCTGTGAGACAGGACACACAAAACCACCGGTCGCACTTCAGCGCTGACGGACGCTGGAGGACTACTTTAGAAGGGTGACCGAGGACATCTGCGGCATTCATGAGACTTCCTTCCTCATCCAACCATGGAAACCTCGCGTTAGCGACAGGCCGGCTCACGGCAGACATTCTGACTTATTCAGCTAAGAAAAAGCGCAGTTGGTCGTGAAAAGACGGTCGATGTTACTAACAAGACCCCCGAGAGGTGATGGCGAGCCAGCCTTTGAGTCTCAGCCCCTCTCATTTAACACGTCAAAATCTTTTCAGTAAAAATTCAAACAAAGAAATAAACCGATAAATTGTTGCCAATATCTCCCCTCCCCCGCGCCTCTGGAATTCATCCCGATGTACAGCAGCGTTTTGTTTTCAAAAGCACACCACTGTTTGCTTTTCTCGCGCCAGCTTTCCCTCCTACTGGAATGAGATCAGTGAAGTACTCACAGTCTGCAGGCCGCGCCTCTGAGACCACGCATCCATGCTGCCGCCGGATGGGAACGGGGACGCCATGCAGATCACAGCACAACCTCCATCGTCCTGTGTGGGGACAAACGTCCCACTCATCCTGTGTCAGTGCGCCCGGCGCCCCGCGGGTTCGTGTGTCTGAGGAGACATCAGGAAGGATAAAAGTGTTACAACAAGTAAACCGAGGCAATAACGTCCCTCATAAATCAATGTGTGAATTTCATGAAGGACACCGTTTAGCGCTTTTGTACTTAAAGGCTAAATAACTTTGCTCTCAACACTGCACGACTCCTCAGAGGCTTTTGGCGCAACACTGGATGATTAGAAATATTGGAAGAGATATCAAACGACAACCGAAAATGATACAGTGGATAACAACCACTCTATCGATGAATTATGCACCGATAACGTTGGAAATGAAAAGCTCCCTCAATTTCATAAAGGAGCAGATCAAATGGAAAAGGGATCCGTTTTTACAATAAGTTTGATATGAAATGAAGGCAAGAATTAATGTTATTGGGCGATAATAACCAAAGTTAAAGTTCCGTCATGTCAGATAAAAATGCATGTTTCCAACAAAGTGTGTGCCATTCAGAGCTGCAGAACATGAGACCCATGCTTCAGCCAGGGCTGTTAACTTGGCTGCTGATGTGCTTCAGAGGAGTTTAGAGGATGAGGCACAGCAGCAGCTCTGCTCGGGCTGGAGAAGGTCTGTCCATCCTGCCTGGATGCGCTGCAGGTCGAGCGTGGAGTAAAAAGAGCCACATCCGGGGCTTTAAGGCGGCCAATGGGCGCTCAGCAGCTTTGTTTACGCAGGGCCGCTGCGCATGCGCACTCAATATGGACGTGCTACTGACGGCATTAGCGAGCGGCTTGTTGTCGCGTCAATTCGCGAACGCCGGCGGTCCGAATAAAGAAAAAGAAAAAACAAAACAAAACAGAGGTTGCGGGTAAACAAATACTGTCGCGATAGTTCGTCCCGGCCGGACCGTAGACGGTAACCAAGCCGGTGAGCGTCGCGTCCCCGCAGAGGCAGACGTTAGCCAGCAGGCCCGGGCGGCCATCACTCAGCTAGCGGGCTCCTGCTAGCATTAGCCGTAGCCGTAGCCTTAGCTTAGCCTAGCTTCCCAAATGGGTAGCCGCGGCTAAAGTTTTCCTTTAAATCTGTGATTTCCCGCAGCCGGCGTGGCCCTTCCCGGCCGCCTGGGCTGCGGACGCGCGGCGTGGGGGAACCAGGCAACGGCGCTCCGAAACGCGCCGCGGGGACACTTTTCTTACCATGTGTGATGTCAAAATCAGACGAACGTCCAAATTCAGCAGATTTCTTCAGCCGCCGCCGTTGCTAGACAATGAAATCAGACCGTCCGATCATCAATTCTAATCATGATTGTGACGTCACCGCAGACAGGAGCCAATGGGAGCTCAAGATCATGGCTGTGACATTGGCAGAGGGCTGCCGGAGCCCCGCCCACCGCGGCGCCGCTCCGGAGCTGCAGGAGGCCTTCTTCTGCCTCTGGAGCTCCTCCGCAGCTCCTCTGGAGCCCAGGAGCCTCTTCCCCACGGGTCACCCGCCTCCGTCCCGGGCCCACATGCAATTTCACACCCGTGTCACGTCGTATCGCTTTGTTTTCTCCGCTCAACTTGTTTGCTGTGAACACCTGAAATGCTTCTAAATGTGTCTTCATTCCAAACAAATCCGCCGGCGTGATGGAGAGCCTGCCGGGTCCTGGAGTCCAGGGAGCCGCGGCGGTCTTCACACAGGCCGCTGTGCGTTTGCAGAATTAGTCAGCAGGAATCCAGAGCCGAGGCGGCGAGGGCCGCGCTCTCTTCGCTCAGAAGCTCAGGTTGCTGAAGCGGAGCTTCTGAACCTGCATGAAAGACACCTCAGCAATGAAGGCCTGTGTCTCCATCCAACAGTCACAACAGTAACACCTCAGCCTGACGTGGAAACACTGGCCCTCAGCTGTCAGGCCCTGCTCCCTGCTGGAGTTGTGCTTTCTGGCAAACACAAGGAAGGCTAGATGTTTCCGGAGGTGTCAGGGTCACTATGTTCTCCTGACCTCTGCGTCAGCAGGGAGACACTGCCGTGTTGTGCAGAGATCTCAGCAGCCTCCTGCTGGAAGGACGGCGTGGGACCATGTTCATGCAGAGCTGTAACAACAGGAGAAGGTCTCTGGTGCCTGGGGTGGAGCTCCGGGCTGGCCCTGCTCAGGGTCTGCAGGAGTCTGTGGGTGGTAGCTGGAGTTCCTGGGTGGGTGCAGGAGTCTGTGGGAGCAGCTGTGGCCTCCCTGGGATTTGGAGCAGGTGTGAATTGTCTCTGTGTTCTCTGAGCAGAGCTGGAGGTTGTGAAGGATTCTGTGATTCTGGACCTCCAGCCCTCCACGTGCAGGGGCATGAAATCTACCTGCTCGGCTTCCCTCGCTCCCCAGAAGAAGACCTCGCTGCTCGTGTGCGTGCGTGTGTGCGTGCGTGCGAGGGGGAGCTTTTCCCCATGACGTCACCTGTGTGTCAGGTGCTCACCAGGGGGCGCTGTTTCTCACAGCTGCTGTTCAGGTCTTCATTCACAGTTGGAGAACTTAAAGCAACGATGCGCCCCGACCCCCCCGAACCCCCCATTTCGCGTCACGGCGTCACGTCAGGCGCTCGGCCGTTTCCCCCCAGTCATCCTGCAGGCCGGGGTTCGAGCGGCGCCTCTGCGGTTCCGCCGAATTCAACGTTTACGCACGGAGCCTCCGTGCATGTGTGTGTGTGTGCGCGTGAAAGGCGCTCCTGCGCGCACGCTGTGCGTTGCACCATTCCCCGCTCCCGGCCCGACTGTGAGCGGAGGCCCGGTGATGCTGCAGCGAGGCGGGGGGGGGGGGGGGGGGGGGGGGGGGGGGGGGGGGGGGCCCCCCCCCCCCC
>CAAKHD010006703.1:27347-44614 GCA_901007705.1 Fistularia tabacaria
TTTTCTTTCTTTCCCCTTTTTTTCCCCCTCCTTTTTTTTTCTTTTTTTTTTTTCCTCCCCCCCCCCCCCCCCCCCCCCCCCGCACTCCCCACCCCGCTTCGAATACCGTTTTGCTTTATCCTATATTGCCGTCTCCTCGTTTGGGGGGGGAAAAAAAAAAAAAAAGTGCCTTCACTCATCTTCACTCATCACTCACCCTCGTCTAGTTTGCACCTCTTCAACTTTTTCTCCTCTCCTCTCTCGATGTCCTCCGGCGTGCAGTCGGGGGGGGGAGGCAAGGACGACCGAAACATCTCGCTACGTAACTGATCGTTGCAGACCGTGATGGATAGAACGGCGGGTTTGGGAGGTTTGCGGTAGGGCGGGGGCGACGACGACGGCGAGCTCAGTCGCGAGAGTGGCTGTGATCGAGTTGGCAAGTTAGCACCTAGTCTAAGCGTGACCTCCACTTGACCTCGCGTCTGGGCTGAGTGCCGGAGCCCGGCGCACCCCCCTCAGCTCCAGCTGCTAATGGGTGTCATGTCAAGCCGCGGCTGCGCGGGGGTCAAAGGTCGCGGGCGCTCACCAGACGGCCAAGTTTAGGATTGCGACGGAGCGGCTGATTGACACCGGGCATATGCGCCCAACGAAAACTTGCGGTAATCAAACGCCGACACACACTCGCACGCACACGGGGAGCTACGTCTTTCTACAGTTAGTCACCTTTTTCTCTCATCGGCGGTCGGCCGCGGCCGGTTCGTATAGATCTGAGAGATCTTTGAAGGCCTCTGAACTCTGCTAAATGACTTGACCTCGTGGCTGTAACCGTGTGTGTGTTTGGGTGTGACTCGGGGAGGCAGTGAGTGGGTGGCCTGCGCCGGGTCTCATTTCTGGGTCGCAGCGTGGCAGGGCACTGACGTTTCTGTCGACAAATCCAGAAATGACAAGCAAAACAGAAGATTATGAAAAGTCCAAACGGCGCTTTTTCCAGGCAGGGGACGACGAAGAAACACGACTCTGTGCATCTTTCACACGCTGTCCCTAACTGTGCTCACAGTCACCTACTTTGCATTGATTTCCTTGTGTATTTATCCGTGCGCTTGTGTGCGTGTACGTGTGTGTGTGTGTGTGCGCATGTACTGTGAACCGAGGGAACAGATAATGTGGCTGCTTGGAAGGAGGAAGCAGCCTGGGAAATGATTTCAACTGCTCTCATAATTAGAGGAATATCATAAATTAAACTTGTGTCTGCCATTACGTTTGAAGAGCACTCAAAAGTAATAAATTCTGGATGGTTAACATATTTGCATTCCATTCAGCTGGCAGCGTCAGGCAGGAACAGCTGTTTTCTACGTCTTTTGGCAGTGGGAAATGCACATTGCTCACTCAAGGTGCTTTTAGAGGCATTGAAACGGCTTGGGAGAGGAAAAAAAAAAAAAAAAGGGAAAGTGACTTTTAACTTGAACATGAAGCTGCTGTGTGCTGTGTGCTGTCCGTCACTGGAAATAACTCGGCAGGAACAGCGCATTAATGAAGTTCTTCAAATATGGATGTTCTCATTCTCGATAGGTCTGTTTGTCGCTTGGAAATGTTGAAGGGCAAGCTTTTTTTTTTTTTTTTTTTTGTACTCCGAGTGTGTCAACTCTGAAATCTCTTTTTCTTTTATGCAGCCTGTTCAAGGTGGGGATATTTTGCCGCTGTTTTCCCTCTCCGTTTGTGTAAAAGTGCACGAGGACCATTGGGGGAGGGGGGTGGGGGATGGGGGCTCACATCCCCATGCTGAGCCAGCAGAGGTGGCGTCCTCTGTGCCAAGTTGATGCATGTGAAAAATGGACAGCCTGGAGCTTCAGCTTTTGCCTTACACGTTGTGCCTCTTGATTGATTGAGAACTTTCAACCTCGTTCCTTTTTTTTTTTTTTTTTATTTCCTTTTTGCCGTTGCACCCGTACCACCGGCGGATTAGCAACCATACGAGCCATCGTTTCCACTATGCCGGTTTATTACGCACGGTTGCTTTTGCACGATATTTCACTATTTCGCTGGTGCAAACCATCTCAAGACACACAGAACGATCCGCACCATCAGCAGTGAGATGACAATCGGCCGAAAAGAGGAACCTTTTCTTTTAAGTCGCTAAAATTTGTTTACAATATAGGTATGCCTAAATTGAGTAGAGCCGGCAACACAAACTGCAGAATTAAAGAAGGAAGTGGGACGAGGTACGGAAACAAAATGAGTCGATGCAATGAGAAAAAATAAACATAATAAATCAGATGAGAAATGAAAGCGAAACGAAGAAAAATCTGAAATGACTCTAGCTCTAAATGAGAGAAAATTGGGATCATATGGAAAATGCAGATTTGAAAAATATATATTGGTGACTTCCAAACCCACTAATAGGGTTCCTTTCTAACGATATCAAGCACAAAATATTCTTATTTCGGGGCAGTTTCATTACCTTTGTTACAAAACATCAATTCCTGTCATTCAGGCTTGTAAATAGTTGGGACATGGGTGATTAAGGGCTGGCGATAAGTTAAAATAGCATATCATTTTTTTTCTTAATTTTCAAAAATTATTCTATTTAAAAAAAGAAGAAAAAGAAAATAGGCAATGTCTAATTACTTTACTGCTCTGATAAGTAGCAGGTAAATATACTCCTCAGCCTGCTTTTATAAAGATGTATATTCCCTGTGGCAATTCCTGAAGGGAAACAGCCCAAAGGAAAAGAAGGCGATTCAATGTTTCAGTTGCATTAGCCTAAAATTGAAATGTAATGTCTTTCCTGCTGTGGCTTCGGCTGGAGTAAAGGAAAAACAGCGAGACCTGAAAATCCCCGCAAAATGAGAGAAATTGAATTCAACTTTGGAGCATTGTTCACTTTACAAATTGGCAACAATTTGAAAATACATATGTATACGAGGGATTGGCCAAATGTCACATGGCTGATGGTGACCTTTAAAATGATCGAATATTTGTCCGGGCTAAATATTTCCAGGTGATGAATTTTTCGCTCCTCAGCACTCAGCCAGTGCATTTGTCCGTATGACAAATCTCAAAAATCAGGCAGATTTATTTCAGCATCACAGGTCCACATGAGCCTGCCAGATTAATTCACTTTTGGATTTCGATGGCTGCCTCAGGCAGCTCCCATATTCCGAAATGCAGATCTTTGTGCGAAGGCTATTGTATGTTCGTTTCCCTACCATATGTTAGTTTTGCAATCGTGGGGCAATGCGTCGATCAGATAACCGCCGAAAAAAAGTAAAGAGTGGCGTAACCGAGGCTCAAGGTGTGCGGCTTCATGGGTAAAGCTTACACTGTTCTGGAGATTCCAAGCTAGCAAAGAATCCCAGGGCACGCAAATACGATGCGGCGGTTGGACTTTTAGAATGCAATGACAAAAGAAATGAGGAAGCTGTTCGACACGCTCCATGGAAGAGGTGACAGAAAAGTGCCAGAATTCCTCATTTCGAGCCGTCATATAATAATTTCGTGAATATTAAATTTGCATATAATGCCAAGAGTTGTGGCGATATCAATCACAGGAATCGGAGATGACCATGACTGCTCTGTAGATGGACTAGATTAGAAAAGTGTGGAGATATTGACTGGCTGTTACTTATGTATGAAACATTAGGTGTTGTTCCATATATAACCATGAAAGGGTTGTGAAAGAATGAAAAGTGTCATTTATTATCTGTGCGGCTTATCCTGAAGTCAGGGTCACGGGAGTGCTGGAGCCCAACCCAGCTGTCATTGGGCGAGAGGTGGGGTTCTCCCTGGACCGGTGGCCAGTCATTCACATGTCATACAGAGACAAACAACCATTCACTTATTCAGTCATGTTTGGACAATTGATGCTATCCAATGAGCCCGGTGAGGAAAACGGAGGAAGCAGAGGACTCCCAGGTAGACGTGGGAACAACACGGACACTCCTGTCGGAATGGAACAGGGGACCTGAAGATTTCACATTTCAGTATAAGATTTTTATTTATTTTTTGAATCCATTTATAATCAATTGTTACCCGCATGAATCCAGTAGCTCGCGTGCACGTTTGGAAATGTTTCCCAGAAATGTAGAGGGGGAGGGAATTCACACAGCCATTATCTTTGCCAGGTCGACCTGGCGTAATGGACAGGGACGGGGAATGCTCAGGTCTCCCGTAAGAACATCACTGGTCGTCTTCCACAGCAGTCATGTGGGTATTTTCTGCAACCGGACAACTAGATCGTGGGCATAAACTGTGTGTGTGTGTGTGTGTGTGTGTGTGTGTGTGTGTGTGTGTGTGTGTGTGTGTGTGTGTGTGTGTGTGTATATATATATACATATATATATATATATGTGTGTGTGTTTGTGTGTGTATTTTTTTTTCTTTACAGTGGATAGTGGGTTTGTAAACCAAGAAACAATATGGATGCAGCTCAAATAGGGAGAAGATAAGCTTAGACATAATAAAACAGCGAGGATGAATGGCCCGTTTTGTGTGTGTATGCTGATGTGTGGTGCACAGAGGCGTAGGAATAATGAGTTAACAGGGGTCAGATGCCATTGGAGACGTTCACCTATATCTGACACTAGTGGTATCGCGTAGCCGCTATTAATGTCCAATTTTCAGTGAAAACAGAAATAGAATACGGACTGATAAGGGTAACACACCATCCAGCTTCACACCCGGCCACATAATTACCCCAATGGGCTGTGGTGAGGGATCATATCCCGGCGCGCGCCGGGGGGTTAGTCACGATAAGCTTTAGCCCAACTCCCAACATGCTGCATAATTACTCGATTGATAATTCACCAGGAAAATGGTCCCAGCCAATTGCAGGGCTACGATTTAATGGATTGGATGGTGAAACGAGGGAGGGATGGAGGAAAGAGGCTGTGAGGGGGCAGCCCGCACGTGTGTGTATACATGGGGGCAACCAGCAAGGGCCTTTTATTAGAAATGAAAATATGTTTAGGCCATAGGGGTACCCATTTTCCCTGGAGATAATAAGGCCAATAAAATGTAAAGCGGAGAAAGGGCTTGGCATGGGGTCCGACTGTGGCTGTTTATCTGTGTGTGTCCCGCATTAGCCCATTTATCCCCAGCCTCAAATTAGCTAATCATTCTCCAAGGGGAAGGACTTGGTCAGGAAATTGACATTTAGCAGCATAGGCTCACTCTATTAACTACAGTAAATTTAATTTGCTGCACACCCCAGAAGTGGGCTGTTTTCTTCAGAGAGAGAAGGGGATGGAGGCAGACAGAGAGAGAGACACAGAAACACAGACAGATATTGTGGTTATTGCATCTGCTGCTTCTGGCCGCAATTTGCTTGGCTGTAAAAATAAGACTAAGGCTTGGAACGCTGCGACACTGTTGTATTTTCCCCTCATGTACGGCTGATTACAAACATACCCCGGCATTGTCAACACATAGACGCGAGCATTCCAGGGCCCCGTTCTGGCCACTGATGGATGATCTCGCCTGAGAACTCTGGCAACGTTTGTCCTTCCCTTTCTTTTTAATGATGAAACTCCCGACGACTCCGTTTAACACGCGGAATCAAATGATCTGTGACAGATGATGTGAGCGAAATTACTTTTGATACATGGCCTTGTTGTTGATGGTTTTTTCTATTGTCTCCAGCTTCTTTCCCCCCATCGGTTTCGCAGAATGCAGTGACGCAGTAGAGAAAAAAATAAGGATTACCGAAGCTGTGGCACAAGCCGCAACCGAGACTATTGCTGAAATAACTTTTTTATTTTTTAAAAATTTTTTTAGAATATTATTTTCACCTTGTTAATCGCACATAGAAAGTTGAGCTATTTTGGGAAATCGGTCAACTGTGACAGGGTGAAAACAACCGCCGCGGACGCTTTTTCAGAAACGGGTAATTAGCGAACCTTCTTCCACCTTCTTCTCCTTCCCGGCCAAAAACCAGTCTCGTATGGAGACCTTGAAGCAGCACGTCCGCTCCCCGCTGATCAGCGCGGTCTCCGTCTAATTGATTGCAACAGTTGTCAAACTGTTGTCAGTTTGGATGGTGACAGGCGTCTGAAGAAAATGATTAGTTTTCTGTCGGGAGAGAGACAGCTGTGGATGTCCCAAACTGCAAACTAATAAAGCGGGGAAAGCAATAAAGCTTGTGGACAGCAGGTTTGACTGTTTTTATAGACAAATCAATAAAATGATAGATGATGGAAAATAACGGCATCTCGGCTGCTGATTTCTACTGGGGTTTCAAATCAAAGGGTTCCAAAGAGACACACACACACACACATGCATCGCACAAGCACCAACACACACACACACACACACACACACACACACACACACACACACACTCCCACTTCAGTAGAATATGTTGTCTGCATTAATAGCGGCATGAGAGTTTTGACACAGATAAGTGCTTCTGTTGTGTTTCTTTCTCCATGTGGCATATATTGCGGCGGAACGACACACTTAGATCTCTGCTTGCCGGTGTGTGTGTGTGTGTGTGTGTGTGTGTGTGTGTGTGTGTGTGTGCGTGTGTGTGTGATGTGTTTGTAACAGCGCGGTTATGTTTGTATGTCATAACTAACACAGTAAATCTTAACACTGTAAATCTTTTTTAGACCAGAGGGCCAGTGTCAGGATCAATACCAAGGATGGACTCTCCTCCCAGCCCGTCTCTAATTGGCTCCATCTTTGGTTTACTTTATGTGTGTGTGTGTGGGGGGGGGGTGGACTTTATTATTTCATTAAGCCCGCTTTGACAGGTCTGCGAGGAAAGTTAAGGTGAATGCGTTTTATTTCGGGACTTATTTTGCTGAAAATGTCCCACCTTTTTTAAAATTTGTGATTACAAAGCTCCATAAACAATGGAGAAGCTGATATAGGATTGCGGCCTGTTAATTTTTGTCATATCATTTGCATTTTTTTTTTAAATTGCAAGATCTATTAGTTATTCATTCATTATCTACACTGCTTGTCCTGCAGTCAGGGTTGGGCGGGGGGTGGGGGTGGGGTTTTGCCTATCCCAGTTGTCATGTCAAAGGGGGAGAGGCTGTTTTCAGCCTGGACCCGTCGACGGTGGATCGACGGGCCCGAAAAGACAAAACCCTTTTCTAGATTGGTTTCTCTAAAAGCAGTCATGTTTTTACAATAATATGCATGCATTCATTCATTCATTCATTTTCTCAAGCACATATCCTACGCTCAAGGACGCGAGGGTGCCGGAGCCTGAACCAGGCCTCCAGTCGATCGCAGGGCCACATATCGAGACACACAACCGTTCACCCTCTCATTCACACGTCATATAAAGTAGAGACACGCAACAATTCACTCACTCACTCACTCACTCACTCACTCACTCACGACATGTAGAGATATACAAACATTCACTCATTCACACGCAATTTGTGGTCTGCGGTGAACAGAATGGATGTTTTTGGACTGTGGGACTCAAAGAAAGGTGCCCCTGTTCGAATTGAACCAGGATTTTAGCTATCAAGTATAATCTACGTGTTTAAATCTTAAATGCAACCTGAGAAGGATTAAAATTAAGAATATAAGAACCAATATCGTTACAATGTAGTTTTACTGATAAGAGTACATGGGAATACATGTACATCTTGACTATAGGTTGCATTCATTCGGGGAGAATTTTCAGAGCCAGGCATCTTCTTGAGTACAGATGGAAGCTGTTACCAGAGCGAAAATGTAAATAATAATAATAATAATGATAATAATAATACTTTATTGATTCCCATAGGGGAAATTCATGAATTCATTCAGCGGAATTTTTGTAATCGCAACCGTCTCCTGTCTTTTTTTTTTTTTTGTTTGTTGTTTTTTGGTCAGGTCCCATTCCCACCGGCGGCGGTCTCGTAGTCGTAGTGGAAGCCGCAGCCACAGGAGGAGCCGGAGCCACAGCCGCAGCCGCAGCAGAGAGCGAAACAGAAGCCGACGCAAAGGCCGCGACCGGGAGAGGGAGAAAGACAAGGAGAGAGACAGGGGAAGAGACAGAGAGACGGACAGAAGTAAAGACAAGACTGACAAAAAGGGGTAAGTCGATGATCTTTGACGTTTAAGTCCACAAGTATAAATACGCAGAAAAGCAGCGAAAGTAGTCCTGGCTCCGCCGACCTCACCCCGAAGTCTCCCTCCCCACATGAGACAGGAACAATCAGGTCAGTGTACTCAAGACCAAAAGATGGAGAGCGGCCTGAAGTTTTTCAGTCGTTCCATCCATCATGTCGTGGCTCCACCAGTCCATCAGTCAGCTTCTCTCACGGTTTCGCCTCAAAATCCAACGCGGTCCTGATGTGATCGGCCTCCCACCGGCAGCGGGAGGTGTCGCGCTGATCTAAGAATAGAGGGTAGATGGGGAATGCTACTTTTGCTCTATTTCGAGGGAACTTTTTAAGTTCATTGTCTTTAACTGAACATTTCGTCCTTCGTCCCGGCTGCAATACCTGGAGCGAGATCAAATGCACCTCTGACATCTGATGCTTATACCAAGAAAAAAAACAAAACAAAAAAAAAAATGAAATAAGAAGCTGGCGTCTGACACTCCGCTGCAGGGCTAACTAGCTTAGGGGCCCCTGCTCATCTCTTATAGAACACTATCCTTAATCCCCATCCACCACAGCATGCTGAAATGTGATTGGAGGCCGCGGTAGAAAGATACCCCGTTGTTGTCTGTCATATCCAGTGGCATCGACGAGTGCATCAAACTGCGGATCCCATGGGATGCAGGCCGGCTGCTGTGCGACACATCCGTCGAACAGATTCCAAAGGGCCTTTCCCACCTGAAAAAGCGATTCGCGGCGCGGTGGTTCCAGCCACGTTCCTGGTTCGCTTCCCAACCCAGCCTTTCTGTGTGGATACGTTCTGCGTGTTTTTTTTACTTTCTTCTCACTGGCAAAAAACCCTGCACTGTGTTAATAGAGGACTCCCCCGACGGGCGCCGTAGCTGGGGAGATCTGCGAGAAGGGCCCGGCGCGCTTCCAGAGTTGCCGCCGCCGACCGCCGTACCCGGCCCCCTCAGACAGCATTACGGTCTTACTGCAGAGCATGCCAGCAGTCAGCCGTCATTGCGCAATCTACGTTGAGGCTCAACAGTCCACGGTCTCCGTCGCACAGCGCCGATACTGAGAAGTTCTTAGTATTTGAGCAGTAAATGTGAAAATCCAGCAATTTGGAATAAAAAAAATCAGTCTAAAACTGGCAAAGTAAAATTAAAAAATACTTTTATAGTGCAAATCACTGAAAAATATAACCATTTCATCCTTTTTTTTCATTTTACATTTTTTTTCCTTTCCAAGATTGGCCTCCCCTGACTGCGCAACACTGAAATATACCACGAGCGGCATTACGCTCGGCTTGGGGGGGCAGGGGCGGCGGTGGGGTACTCAGATAAGTGACAGTGCCATTGAAGGTCAGCACCAAGTGTTCTGTTCAAACATCATCCTGCTGCGAGGGCCGGCCGTGGCTCAGTCGGTAGGGGTGATTGGCGGTTCGATTCTTAGGCAAGACACTGAACCCCGAGGTGCAAAGCACCTTGCATGGCAGCTCTGCTGCCATCAGCGTGTGTGAATGGGTGAATGCTATCTCGTGCAAAGCGCTTTGAAACCGGGGTGTGAGACTTCCACGCACTGAGCAAACAAAGACACCAGTTCCAGGTCGCTGCTGCAGCCTGCGTTCAATCATATGGTGACAGGGAAAGAGGCCACTGTATATCTGAAAGGCCTCCATGGATGGATGTTTTTTTTATCAGAAAAGTTACTGACATTGACATTCAAGTTCTGAGTTGCTTTCTAAGTTATGACAGTTTTAGTCCTCTTTAAAAATGTTTTTGCTTATTTAAAGTCCAACTCAATTCAAGTTGCCATCAAAGTATACTGAAAAACAGTCCAGTTTATGTGTAACATAGACTGAGAGGGAAAAAAAAGTGATATTAGTTTGTGGACTTTCAGCTCTTTTGACATGATACAGAACAACATTTTGTAAAACTTTGTTTGTAAAAAAAAAAAAAAAAAAAAAGTGCAGGTTTTTTTTTTATAGCACTCAGTGTTATTTGTGCTGGAGAGATTTTATGGCTGTAATTGGGAAGACATAGTTACCGCCTCTGTAAGTGGAGCGAGGGCTTGTCTTCACCTGGTAACTTTTTATTCTGATCACTGGCATCTTTTAACAGTTGCTCCAAATGAGGAGAGAGCATATGCCACATTTACACATCCACCTTTAGGAAGAAGAAGAAAAAAAAAAAAGATGCTGCACCCGGGATCTTTTCTTAGAACGCTCCGGTTGTTTTATGCCCTCACCTTTGAGCGCTTGGGTTTGTGAAAAATCTCCTGAAAAAGGCACCGGTGATGCCTCGCTTTTTATTTCAGGCAGCTTATCACATATGAGATGCCGAGGACACTTCACCCCGCTGCAGAGTCATCAAGATAGCAGCACCACCCCTCTGGAACGGCGGTTAAAAGTGACCTCTGTTTAACCCATATCTAGGCCTTGGGCGAGGCAACGTAACTGACCGTATTGTTGTCTTTGACTGCTCGCGCGCCTTCTTTTCCCGCCGTGTGATGAAGTGGTGACAGCGGGATGTCACAGTTACTCAGCTCATCTGTTAAAAGTGCGTGTATGATTTGCAGGCCGTTGCTCATGGAGAAAAATACCAAGTCAGACAAACAGATAGTAAGAATAGCAGATAAATAATACAAAAATGCTGGTCTATTATTATGTCTGTCATGACAGACAAAACTCTGGCAGAGCAATTTATTTTTTATTTTTTTCCTTCTCAGCTCCCTGCCAGCACTTTTTCTGCACAGGAAAATTGCTATATGGACATGCAATCTTAGGTAAACAGCAAATGCGACCAGACAGTCTTTACGAGCTAAATAAAACTTGCAGTTTCTCGGAAAGCGGGCGAAGCTCCTGTGATTTTAACCGGCAGCTGCGTATGGTGATGCCAGCGAAGCACCGGAGCAGTTCTGAGTCTTCCTCTTTTTAAGGCGGAAAGTTGCTTCAAACACATCCTCGGATCATTTGTCCAATTTCATCACTCTTCAGAAATGCAGATGAAATATCTAATGAGTTAATAATGAGTTTACAGATATCATTAATTTGTTACTTTACTGCATTTGCAAATCCCCTCCACACGTGCACAGAAATCACTAAAGTGTTGTTCTTTTTATTTCAGTGGTTGCAGAATAAATCCGTTAAAATCAAAGATGAACGCCTTTGTGGATGGATGGAGTGTTTCTTGTGTTATAGATTATGATTCCGGATAAATAATCCTTATGAGTATTTTAAATTTTGATGATAATAATAGAGAAATGTGTCATTTAGTCCATTATTTCGATTGAAAAATAAAGACAAAACCTTAATCTACTGGTCAGGTTATTGATTATAGGTCCACATCAGAGACCAAGAACCATACGGACTGCATGTTTCAATAGAACAGCAGGGGAATTGAATTTTAGATGAGAGTCAGGAGTCGTAATTCAAATATCATCGATCTATGAGATACAGACACAAGTCGGCTAGTTCAGATTCACTCAATTTCACACCACAGGTGAGTTAGCGTTTAGATCTAGATTTTCGGGGAAAAGTTCGAGAGGATGAGGATATAAGTCACCCTCCAGTTTTGGCCCCTTTATAGATTTATTTCTTTTTGATTACAGACCGACACTTTATAGCTGTTTCAATGTTTGTTAATAAAGGTCTACAAGCGTCATACCTGGATGTTAATGGCACACAGACGTTTTCTTTCAAAGGGAAATGATTCTGGTTTTGATACTATTATATATTGCCTTTCTGAGATCATAATCGGGAAAACAAATAAAGCCATAAGTGAAATGTAAGGCCAGCAGAATATATATATTTTCTGATTATGGCTTCAATATCCTTCAGCAGAGATACAGATCACTGCCGCTATCTCTGACCCCGCTTTAGTGTCTTTATATATGTGTGTGTGTGCAGCTGTAGGTACCGTAACTTTGTTGGTTTTGTATTTGTATCTGCTAATTTGTGTTCCTATCTATTTTTACACCTCTCCACCTGTGGCACAAATGTCAAACTGCCAGTGTTGTTCTACAGCTCTCAAATGTATGGAAATGACCACAATTGGCAAATACTGGGCCAATGCATCATGTTGCACTGACCTGCAGACCTACTGCAGGAACATGATATCTTGTATATTATCATCCACCACCTTGTCTATCGGTACAATTTGCTCTTTCTAGTTATTTAGCATGCCATGTAATGGTACAAATGCTTTTTTTCCTCGGAAAATAATTGCCTCGAACGGTTATATGTCTCTGTGTGACGTGTGAATGAGGTTGAACGCCTCTAGATGATGCATAAACGAGAGAGTGACGATTGGCTGTGACTAGAAAAAAGGAAATCCGCTGTTGCGTGCAGTGATCGGATCATCGTGTCGGAACCGCCGCTAAAAGTTATTTCGTAACTTTGACTTTCCTCCGCCCGTGTCTCAAATCACAAGCAACCTCATTACGGTGGTCTATCTGTGGACCTTGATATGATGTTATCCGCACCCAAAACCCGTCTGACATGGATGTTTCTCCCATTTCCCAGATGCTCCCATGGGCGTCGGGCGCCTGGCAGTGAGACGTTTAGGGAATATTTAAATCGAGAATTTCCGTGCTACATCCTGTCTGTGACAAGCCTCCTTGTCTGTTTCCTCTGTTTCCATCATTCATCTTCCTTTGCTCCTAATGGTGATGGGGGGCTGGGTCTTTTTGTAAGTCCCCGATCCCGACAACTTACACACACAAACACACCCGCATACACACTCCACCACTCCAGTCTCATTTCCATCCAGGTTTCCTCGCCGGGTGGTAGGAAAGGAGCGATGCGGCATGATGTTGATGGTAGTGCGCGGCAGAGGAGAGGCTCAGGAGCTTTATAGTGTCTGTCAGGATGAAAGAGGGGCCCCTCGGAGCGGCACCCTGACACGACTCTGTGGTGTGTGTGTGTGTGTGTGTGCGTGCGCGCCAGTGTGTGTGGTGTTGTCGTCATTAAACATTTAGCACTCCTCTCGTATGACAGTAGGCAAGTTGGTGCTCCAGCGGCATGTTTCCATGCAAAATTTATTGAAAACGGTGAGCCGTTGTAAAGAGATCTTGTTGCTTTTCACCAATGGCAAAGGCTAAGTGGGTAATCGTAGGGTTTCGCGTATGTCTGCGTCTGTGTGTTTGTGTGTGTGTATTTATTTTTACTTTTAGACTCGTGTACATCAGGCTGGCTTCCTTTGGATAATCCTGTGGCTTCCTTTTTGCTGAGGGCATAAAGAGACTTTGTTTGTGTTTTTCACCTCGTGGATAGTTTCCTTAGCGAGAGAGCGTCTCGCATCGTTTGTTTACTTGCCTTCGTGTCATCAAGTCAAGTTCAGTCAGCTCGGATGTCGTGCTATTAACGCTATCGGCTATTTGCTTACTCATTAATTCATTATTTGTACCGCTTATCCCGTACTCTGGGTCACAGTGTCATTGGGTGGGTGGGTGGGTGGGGTGGGGTGGGGTGGGGCGTGTTCACCCGAGACCGGTCGCCAGTCGATCGCAGGGCCGCACGTAGCCCATTCACTCCCTCATTCACACGTCAAGGCAATTTCAGGGTCTTCTGTGAACCCACTGCTTGTTTTTGGACTGCGGGAGGAAAACGCAAAACCACATGGAACGGTCGGAACAGAACCAGGGACCTGCTCGCTGTGAGGCGCGAGCGCAAACCGTTTGCTTTTCCGTCTCCCAAAGTCAAAGCAGGAGAAACACACAACGTGTTACGCTTACATGCGCTCACCTCACAGAGGTCTCGTTTGAATCCAGCGGCGCTCGTCACACGTGCTCCGTCCCAATCAGCGTTTATACACGATGGCTGAAAATGTCGACTTTGGTTAACAGCTTGCTGTTTGGGCAGGAGAACTTGCACGTTTTTTTAATGGATATGTTTAATGACAGGCCAGTGTGCTGAGAGCTTTAAGCATAATCAAGTACTGTGGAGGGTACCTGCTAAGCAAAGCCCTCCCTTTTTTTCTGGACGTCTGGGAACGAACGGTTTTTCACCGTTTCTCATCAAGCGGCGCAGTGGCAGCAGAATGTGGCGGCTCCAATCAGAGATCCATCCAATTAGGCTGAATTCCTTGTCCGTGCCGGGCCAAGGCGAGGAGCTCCGGTCCGTCTGACTACAAATGTGTGTGATTTGAGGCGAGAGACCTAGGCAGAGGCTGAGCGGAGGAGGCACGGAGATCAGCGCGGAGACCTCGTGGCAGCAGACTGCCACCTCTTCCCTAAACATGTAAAACCGTAGTTGGAATAATGAGCTTCGGGTTAAAGAGATGAAATGACATTCTACCTTTCATTAGCGGCGTTTTCTGATGACTTTGTGCGTGAATGAATCGCTAAAGAGTTTCTTTTTTCCTTTTTCGTCTTCTGAAAGATGGGAGAGCACTTAGTAGGTGTAGCGCCTCCCAGCGTTGTTTGGACTTGCTAAGTGGATTATTTCTTAAGGGTGAGGTTACTTGTTTTCGAGCGTTTGATAAAAAGCATCTCTTCTTGACATCTTCGCCCGTGGAGCTCTCCTCATCAGGCAGCCCGTTCTCATCTCTTTGTCCGCATATGATTGTTTAGTAAATCTTTCCATTACCGTGTTTTCCCTCGACAAGCGCAACAGAACCAAGCCTCACCACGGGGGGCCTGGCAGGACCTGCAGGCCTCCGTTTGGCTAGCTGTGCTCCGCTGCTCAGCCTTAACCTCTGGAAGCCTAAATGCTTTGAGGCGGAGAGAAAATAAAACAGGGGCTGGAGACATAAGCACATACACAAATTCAAACACACACGCACACACACACACACGCACACACACACACACACACACACACACACACACAGACACACACACAGCGCTGTTGGTTTTCTGCGCTTCCTCGCCTCACTCCGAGGAAATGATTGTCTGGTTCTTTGCCTCGGTTGAACATCTAACAGCTCATTAGTGTTAGTAATACACAGAGAAAGCAAAGTGTGTTTGTGTGTTTGCGTCGATGTAGCCCCTGCCTGAGGCGTCCTCTCAGCCTGTTGGGAGCGTGTGTATGGGTGGTATGGATGCGACCACTGCTGCCGGTGTGTGTGTGTGTGTGTGTGTGTGTTCGTCTTGCAGGACTGTAGGCTGTGTCTGGTTCTGAGAGCGAGACTGGGGAGGTTTCAAACACTGTCCTCTGAAGGTTAGGATACACTCGCATTGACTTTAATCAATGGGTTGTTTACGTGCGTGTTTGTGTTTGCGCACGTGTGTGTGTGTGTGTTTTTTTTGGGGGGGGGGTACATGGTGGCCAGTATGAAGAAAGAGAAAAAGATAAATCTGAATTGGAGTAGGGGGTATATGTATGTTTGTATGTATGTATGTATATATATATATATATATGTGTGTGTGTTGTTTAGGAGAAGGCAGTGTAGTCGCTGGATGGAGTGGGAAATAGGAGTGATGCCTGGATGCAAAGGTTGAATAGTGCATACACACACACACACACACACACACACACACACACACACACACACACACACACACACACACACCCTCCGAGACAAACATGTACATAGCGAGCGGTGCAGCTGTAGTGCTTCTTGGCCCTCGGCTGTGTGCAGTCATTAGCAGCCTTTTTCCATGCAGATAATGAGCAGCGATCGGATGGAAAACAGCCCGACCATATAGACTTGATCCTCTCGGACTGAACTTTCATTTCCACAGTCAAGGTGTGTGTATGGAACACACTGATGCACGACGAATATTTTCTCTTATTCGCCGCATGAAAGGCTCCGGTAATGTTTTACCAAAAAGCCTCAGCCTCTATGTTTTTATCCATTAGCGTCTAAATGAGTAATCTTTTTTTAATCATGGAATTACGGTTTTGACTTTCAGCTATTTAATAACTGCATTCATAGTTAAAAAAAATAAATGAATAAAAAAATGTTTTTTCTCTCTTTTTACACCAAAGAACCAGTTTGATTCCCATTACTTACTGACCAAATTATGGAATTAAACACCGCTGACAGACACGTGTCTGTCATGAAACGAAGGCCTCACGGGAGAGGTTTCTCAACCGAGCGGTTCAGGAGATGAGCTTTTTGCAAGGAGAGAGAACTTAAACACTGGCAGTCACATGTGTCCCAACATGACTACATGTACGGAGACGGGAATCCTCTCACGTCATGCAGCGATCAAGGGTCAAGTGTGCGGCACCTCACGCCTTATGTCAGCTGGGATAGGCATTGGGATGCGACGGAGGCAATGGGCGAACGACTGGAGATGAAGCTGCGGCGCTAAGAATAGCAATTAAAATATCCGAACATTTTCAATTTACAATTGTGTTTGCACAAAATACCGGGACTATGAATGACATTCTTCACACATGGATGAAGTTTGTTTTTCCTCTGGGACAGAAAGATTAGCACCTCTAAAGACACCTCTGTCAGTAAAATGTCCCCAAAATTAGCATTTTCCCCACTCTGGGACATTTCCACCTTCCACTTCCTTCGTGGTTGTTCTCCGGCGTTTCCAAAAACATCCTCAAGGGCACCTTATTTTTCAAGCAGTTTTCAGTTCAACTTTTACATCAAGCTTATTTTGTCCCCCAATACGTAATGTGATACTTTATATAAAGCACCCATTTGGAAATGACGGCGGACACGAGCATCGTGTTAGACATCAGCGCACACAATCGCAGTAACATTTACTTTATGAACCCGTGGTGCCAACTAGCTGCGAGTGGAGGAGACACCAGCCGTGCTAGCCATTGTGTTGCACTTCTAAATTCGCTGAATCCAATAGTTCTCATGCCACATGACCAGATCTCCGGTGTCAAGGGTCATCACAGCGGGAGGGAACGGCCAAAATAATCTCACACGATGGCGAACCCGTTGTTTTATTTCTTCCTTTCCTTTATTTTGATTGACATGAAGTAGAGACGGGTTCAAATCAAACTAGAGCCAGCTGACATCGTTATTGCAGCCATTTGTTCGAGGTGAGATCGATGCCTCCGACGCGCACCAATGGGTTGGCGTCTTACATGACAGATATGGGTTTGAGAAAAAAAATTCTCGAGATGGATGATGTGAGCCTCGTATTTCTCGTAACACAGATATACTAGTGGTCAATGAGAGAGAGAGAGAGAGAGAGAGAGAGAGAGAGAGAGAGAGAGAGAGAGAGAGAGAGAGAGAGAGAGAGAGAGAAATATACTCCGTCTCTGATATAGAATCCCAAACAGCGCATTCGCCTAGGGATCCCGAGCATACTATCAGAGAG
>CAAKHD010006716.1:6821-25567 GCA_901007705.1 Fistularia tabacaria
CCACGAATATTTACTTTCCACCATATGTTTCCACCCTAAATATCTCAACAACCACACCCACACCCACACACACACACACACACACACACACACACACACACACACACACACACACACACACACACACACACACACTTACATACACACGTGTAAAAATGAGAAAACCCTCAACCTGTAATTCTTCAGTGCTGAATAACATCATTACCATGAGACAGAGGTTTGTTCACCTACATTTCGAGACATAATCATTTTTTTCCCCCTAATTTCTTAATTTTAATTTTTAAATTTAATTTTTTACATTTTTTTAATCAAACAATTTTTAGCGCAATCATCTACGTTGACAGATTTTGAGAAAAATACATTTTTTTCTTTTAAATTGTCCTTTTTACAGGTACTATCTATATGTATACATACACACATATCTCTCTTTAGATAAGATAAGATAAGATAATAAAATAATAATACTTTATTGATCCCTATAGGGGAAATTTGGGTGTTGCAGCAGCAACAATAAAAAACAGTTAGGAAAGATATCTACACACATATATAGATACACACATGCACATATGTCACCATACATGTCCACACACACGTATACATACAAATATACACACACGCACCCATACCTACATATAATATATATGCACATAAACACAATATACACAAACACATATACAGATAGATAACACACACAAGCAAGAATAAATAAAGTAAGTGAACCAGTAAGTGACCAGTAATAGTTATGGGCACCACATGGCGGTCGCAACGATGCCCCTGAGGCAATTATACATATATAACTTATGTGTATATTCATGTATATACATATTCATTATTAAATACCCTTTTTTTACATTTTATTTCCCATAAATTTTTGCCAGGAAATATAAAGCGGTATAGCTTGGCAGTATAGGATGGTTGTATTGATGATCAATTCTTGAAAAACTGCAATTATTTTTCTAATCACAGTCCTCGAATCCGAATGAACTGAAAAAATGCATGAGATTCAGATCAGTCACACACCGTTAATGGTTTTGTTTTATATCAAGGCTTCAAACTTGACTTGTATGCTCAGTTGCAACGAGACGCACCCGTCACATTTGCTCTGCTAACGTCACAGAGAAAATCCACTTCTCAGTTGAGTTGTTGAATCATGTACTCGATTTTGGCACTAGTTAATAGGATGAATTGACGCTTCTGACTTATAACAGTTAATCTATTGTGAACCCCATGGTTTTGTGTGGAAAGACCCTAGGAGTAACCAGGAAGTTCTTGACAACCGTCAGCCGATGAAGAGTAGATAAAGAGTCCGAGATCTATCATGGGCTCAAGGGGAACATCAGCGGAAGGGCAGGAATTTGACCCACAATTGAAGGACCGTGTTGAGTTTGCTTAAATAAATCCCATTGGTTCTGAGTCAATAACTAACACTATGTTTAGACAAGAAGAACACTGGTTAATTATGACAAGAGAACCAGAATAAGATTTAGCATCAGAAACATCCAAAAGTAGTACTTGTTAAGCTTAGTATTCAGATTAGTACTTGCTCCAACATGCCAGACAGTAAATCTGAAAGGGTAATAAAATATTCAAAGTGCCATGTCGCAGTACAAATACACATAATCCCGATGATTTATTTAGATGGTTGTGATCTATTCAGGTTGTGGAGCAACGTGATGATTTAATGGGATGACTTTTTTTTTTTTTTTTTTGCAAAGTGGACTTGGTTTTGATATCACTCCATTGCATCCCGTTTATCGTTGTCATTGTTCCACTGTCGTCGCCGCTCTGTCTTAATCCTTGCCCTTGATTTTGGTTGTCGATTCTCACCCCTGCTGTTTATTCATTCATCTTTATATTTATTTCCTTCTTTTTTTTTTTTGACTTTTGACTTTCTGTCTTTTAATTGTTCATTGCTTATTTATATAGAGACTATTTACTGACATTGTTATTGTTGCGCTGCTGGAAGGAAGGAATTCACCCTATGAGGATTGATAAAATACTATTTTATCTTATCTTATCTTATCTTATCTTATCTTATCTTATCTTATCTTAAATATGTGTGTGTGTGTCTTTAAGAGCAAGAGAGACAGATACTCAGACGTCCATGTGTATAAACAGACCGATGGCAGCTTTAAGTTGGCAGTCAGGGCAGTTGGCACCAACCTGCCCCCCTCTTCACTACAAGTGAGGGTGCTGAGTCTTGGCACAAGATGAATAGATCTGGACTGGCAGTGAACAAAAGACCTCAAACACACACACACACACACACACACACACACACACACACACACACACACACACACACACACACACACACACACACACACACACACAGACACACACACTGCCCTTTAGCACTGAACAGTAAACTTGGACTAAAATAATTGGCAAGTATAAACACGGTCACAACCTTCAGTCGTCACAATCTACACTCCACAACTATGTGTCTATCGTTCCTTGTGTCTGTCTCTCTCTTGGTGTGTTCAGAGGCTGAGGGGGATGTTTCAGGGCGCACCGTACAGCCTCAACATCAATATATTTGGGTTCGGTTTGGGCTGATTGAACAAAAGTGCTAAATATTTTGCGCCGGTGGGACTGAAGTCATTGGAAACGGGCAAAGGAGGACGTGGTGGTGGAGGGATAAGGAGGGCGGGGGTCCACGGCGGAAGAACGATCGAGATGCGAAGGTTCAGATGTAGTGGCAGACAGACTGGAGGGTGGCCAAAGCACCTCGGGAACATTGCCACAATTGTGAGAGACGAAGAAAGAGCGAGGGGAGCAAAGACGGAAGGAAAAGCCATGCCTGCAGTGGAGACTCCTGGCAAGGCTTTGCCTCCTTTGTCTGTCTGGCTGAGGGCTGCAGCGCCAGAGGAAATCAAGAAATGTCCAGGCGTGGCGGCAGAAATGGTGGATGGGGACCGGCTCTTCTTCGTATCCGAATAAAAAAACCGAGAGAAAGAACTTGTCCTAAACTTCGTTTTTGACAGGATCGCGGACACGACATGTCAAAAGAGTCACGTTTCACTTTTATGTTGCCACACCGGAGCCATCAGATGCGAGACAGTGTGTAACCTGATTGCGGTCCGACGAGCATGTATTTGATTATTTTCATTTTTGGAGAGTTAGACAGACCTGAATTGGACTGAAGTGCTTGGGTTGTCTGACTTCATCTTGCTACTGTCCTACGGAAGGCCAACCCTGCAGGAAGAGGTAAAGACTGATGAGCTCTCCAACTGTTTTCATTATTATTTTGTTAAAATGATCTGTTGTAAATAGATCCGTGCCAGTAGAAGTGGGAATCATTAGTATTGGAATTTGCGGTCATGAATGGGGTGTGTGTCGCCGTGGACCCTCGTGGATGAAAGCATGCCGAGCCAGGCCAGAAGCCTAAACGCGGAGTTTACGTTTCCTTTCATATTCACCTCGGTCGATATTGAATTGGAATATTTGGATTTAGCTTTCAGAGTGACTCACAAAGGCGAGATCAGAATCCTCTGAATGCTGTGGTGACACAAGTTTCTCTCGTACATGTCATCCTGGACGTTGATCCTAATTGGCCTTCGCACTGGAGAGAGTAGTTCACATAATTTCCCAGGTCCAGACAGACGGATCATCGATTTAAAGATCATTGGTCATCCATATTGGGTTGTGAATGAAACACAATTATTTGAATATCATTTATAATGATTTCTGACAACACCTTGCTTTTGTTGTTACTGTGTTTTTACCTCAGAAACCGTAACTGTTGCTTATTTGTTGCCAAAGAAATACTGACAGTTTGTCCCCTGATTCACTCTGGATTTTTAAAAGAATTAATCAAATCACTCCATGCAACTCAACCAGTGAAGAGTGCGCATCTGTCCTTATCATAGGTCAATGCAGATGTGTTTGGATGTTCAGCAGCTGCTCTCGTCTAATTATCCGGCTCGAGAATCAGGTGACCTGAACTTAACTGGCAGAACAGAATATTAAGGAGTGTGATGCAACATCAGAAACGCGTTCTCCTCTACTTCTTACTCCTCACACTACTCACAAGGCTTATCACGCCAGCCTCCACAGTAGCAGTGAACAATGGTGATGGTGCCGTATTTTAGAAAATGGAAAACCAAACAAAATGAGTTATATTGATCCTTTTCTATGAGTTCATATGGAATTTCACTATCATGCTTCTTGTTTTGAGGGAGACCTTCGAGCGTTGGGACTGTCCCTTCTACACAGGAGTTACACACAACCTGTCAGAAGCACCGTCCAAGTTGGCATCACAAAGACTTCCATTGTGGAAACTTTTGGGATGATGACATGATGACGAGCAGATGTTAGTCGCTGTATTCATGTTCGGGGCAAAACTAAAACCAGGACTAAGATAATCTGCTTTCTATTAATCCACGCTCATCCACCGGTTCGCTGAAGTTCTCCTCAACACCGGATTAACTTGGCCCAGACTAAGGTCATCAAGCGTGAGTCGGAAGCCGAATCAGATTAAAAATGTTCAGACGGTCCAAAGTGGAGGGCGGTCTGCAAACCTCGGGGGGAATATTTCAGTATGAACTTCAGAAGTGTGTCCATGTGTGTGTAACTGGACTTTGACTTCTAATCTGGAATGAAGAAAGGAAAAAGACTGTGTTCAAAGAACTTTAGTTGAAGCAAGGAGACACTTTTTGAGGAATTGATTTCAAAGTACATATTAATGGAAATGAAAAGGAACCCCAAACAAACGAATGCATGGACACTGCAGTTGTAGAAATGCTTGAAATAGTTTCGATGAGTGTAAATTACCATATTTTGGAACAAGTCAAGATGAAAATCCTGCAGTTGTCTATTTAAGAGGGGGGACGGAGACACGAGGCAGCAGCATTGCACCCGTGTTTTCTGGAACAAGGCCCAGGTTAACAGCGACACGGTGACGCAGTGTTTAGCGCTCCAGCCTCACAACACGAAGGACCCTGGTTCGATTCCCGTATTCATGGAACTCCAGCTCACAGGTGGTCTGATCTGCAGCATCGGTAATTTGATGTAATCCTTCCTCGGTTCACAAATTGCTTTGCAGACTGTTTGCGCCACTTTGCCCGGCTGATTCACTTTCAACACACCGTTGAGACCGATGATGCTTTGTCCGAAGCGAACGCAAGATTTCACTCGCATGACATACAGAAACGTTCACGATAGTCCGTATTGTCAAAGTCCTTCAGTGGGTTACTCTCACTGAAGTAACCTTTCTGGTATCAGTGGTGGTCTTACAGTCAACGTTACTCATTTTTCACAATGCACTGTGAAGTAAACAGCTTTTAATGTGACGTTAAACCTGCCTCTAGCCGGGTTGAATTCAAGTCCTCATTTAGACCGAGATTAGTGCTTGTCTTCCTTCAAGAAATAAGTTAATATAACTCAAGACTCGGACAAGTCTGAGACTATTTTAATCCATGTCTGAGAAAAGCCATTTCAGCAAGTCCTGGCTTGAATGCGATTTAGCCTAGAATTTAGGGCTTAATCTAGGGCTAATCTAATCTTATTCCCTGTTAGGGACACCAGGCTTAGGTGTCTGTTGAGGTCAACAATGTGACAGGATGTACCATGAAAGAGAAGAAATGTGTGGCAGTAAAGATTGGGCAATACCATTTCCATCTAATGCACCAGATCCAACTGATCCGGCATATAAAGTAACAGACGCAGGGGTGTGTCTACATTTATGCAGGTATTTGTTTGTTGAAGTCGTTTGCATTTTTGAACCGGGCCCACAATCTCCTCATTCGGGTTGTTGTTAAGCTATCGCCCCTCTTGTCAGCTCAGTCATCGGAGAATGTTTTCACGAAATGAAACCAAAAGGCTCACGGTTTCAGTTTTGCTGTATCTCTGCTCTTCATACGCGGCGAGGGATACTTTTGGATGTTGTTGATGGATATTTTGAACCATGATATTGTAATGTTCACTTGTAAAGATGACCGTTCAACATCCAGCAAAGTTGCACGTCCATTTTTGGGCACCCGAACTTGCCTTATTACCAAAGCGGTACCTCATCATTTAATAATGTCCTTTCAACTTACTGGTGGTAGTTGTAAGTCCGTCCGGCTCAAAGTATTTGATATGAAAAATTTTGTTTTGGGAGGATCTGATGGCCTTCAGAGCTTGGACCCCCAGCTCCTCCTGTACATTTGGGATGAACCGTAACACTCGCTGGAAGCCGGGCTTCATCGCCAAATCTACCAACAAGCTCCGCACTCATCTGTGCTCCTGTGTCTCGGTGGGGTGAAAATCCCTGCGGACAGCTGTGGAAAAAGCGGGTGAAACCCCCAAAGACCGAGGAGGGGAGGTTGTTGAAGGGGCAGCGCCTCCTGGTTTAGGGGAGCAGGGGGTCGGGGCGGGCAAATATGGACCAGATATTCATGTGAAGCTTTTTCCTTCCAGTCGCCACTAGATTCTGTTTAAATGCGTGTCTTTGACAGATTCAGGCCAGCACTACACATTCAACCACCTTTTGTCACAGCCGTTACCAAGACAACATAGAGGGATTCCAAAGAATGGATGAAGGTGTTTGGGCATGTGTTTCTGTGTCTGAGTCTATCACTGGGGCTCTTTGTGGTTTTTCACAATGGTCTCATAACCTTGATGGCCAGTAACGAAACACCATGTAGGGAGCGACTTAACAAATTAGGGGATGGAAAGGTAGACGTTTTGGAGAGGTGGAGAGTGAAAGACAGAGAGAGATGGAGAGAGAGGGAGGGGTGTTTTCACTCTTTGCTGAATGTTAATATTGTGTCAGCTAATCAGATAGACGGGGAAATCAGATAAAGCCTGCTGGAAAGACGTTATTATACAGGAAGTGTTTGACAGTTATGATCCAGTTGTCTAAACCCGTCAGAAGAGAGTCTGATTGCCATCGATGGGAAGGCAGATGAACCTGAAGCCCATACAGCAGAGATAAATGCCAAGTGCATGAATAGAACATGACATGACACTTGAGTGTGATCTGACACAATGAGACATCCCGATATACAAAAATAATGGAGGAAGAGTCAAAGATGACGCTTATCACAGTGGTTTGGCTTCTGTCAAATGCTCTCATTATAACAATTACAGCGATCCGGCAAGAGAAAACTCCCCTGGAGTCACTTCTACTCATACTTAGGTCATTTTCCACGGTTCCAGGACGGAAGGTAACAAAGCATAGGAAAGATTTTATTATCGCGCTTTGACTTTAAACGGTGGTTTAACCATCAACCACACTTTACCCATCACCTATTGTCTGGAAAAAATGTTCCTCTGTATCGCAGCTCTGTGGCTATGAAAGGAATACATTATGTGTTTTTGAAGGTACCGTTACACGATTAAATCCATGTGAATGAGGAGAAAGTTTCAAATTAGTTAAAAAGCAATATATATATCTACATATATATCCATCCATCATCCATCCGTCTTCTGCCGCTTATCCTGCACTCAGGGGCCGCGGGGGATGCTGGAGCCTTTCCAGCTATGTTTAAATACATATGTATGTATGTATATGTATACATGTATATATAATATGTATATATATACATATAAATATTTGTATATATATTTTTATGTATATATATGTATATGTTTATATATATGTATATGTATGTATATGTGTGTATATATATGTATATATATATGTGTATGTATGTGTGTGTGTGTATGTATGTATGTGTATATATATATGTGTATGTATATATATATGTGTATATATATACATATACACACACATATATATATACATATATATATATATATGTATATATATATATATATGAAGAATACAGAATCCCCTTAAATAACAGTGGAATAACAACGTTGACAATGTTTCCAGGAGAGTTAAGCATCACACCTTTTCCTACCTGAGGCCTGTAACACAGTCAGCTGGCGTCTGATATCACGCTACTTTCAGTTTTGACTTTTACTTTTGTGGAGAACAGGCGAAATAATATGATGCTCTGCAGTCTGATTTTGATTTGTGCAACATTTTTTTCCATTTTGGCTTCTTCTTTAGGTGTGAGAGACTTTCCATCTGCTCAGATGGTAAAATAACTGAAATAACTTTCCTGCTTTAAGAAGAGTAAAACTCAAAGATCCACTGCTTGTTAGTAACTGGACCAATGAAGGGTGCGTTTCCAGAAGAACAGCGAAAGGTCAGATCCAGGAAAAGGCTGCTTTTAGCAGATGACATTTCCTGAGGTCAGTGTTATATACAACATTCTTGAATTTTTAAAGGATAAACTTTTTGGATATCCAGCGAAAAACAACAGCCATCATGAGGCTCAGAGTATTCTGTTGTTGTTTTGTTTTTTTCCTCATTCCTTCCGTGAGTTTAAAAAAGCTGTTCGACCCTGACAGAGACCCACTGCCCTTCCACCAAACAGACAATCACCAGATGTGTACATTTGAAACCCGCACAGACCGATGGATTGTCCTCTCTCGCTGTGCCATTTAGCCTTAATTTATTTTGTTTTTTTGGATCAGAGCAGCTACTTTGGTGCCAACGATTTCACCTTTGCAGATACTTCATATCCCAAATTCTCCTGGGTGCAACTTACCAGACCTGTTCAAATGAGCAGTTGGCAGTTTTACTCGGAGGGAAAAAACACTTTTGGAGAAATAGCTCTCGAGTGAGGATCACCTTTACTACAAACATTGAACCGCAGCTTGGATTTTGAGGAGGTTTTGCGTGAATTTGTACGAAAACTGCTTTGTGTCAGTTTGAGTCGGGAGGAATCAGCTCAGGCCTGAAGAAGTGAACAGAAACCCAAACCCCTGCTGCTCAATTTATTCAAAAGCAGTTTCGGAGTAAAGTCAGGTGACCATGGAGGTGATCGCGTTTTGGTCTTCCATCAGAGAAAGGTTTGGTTTTCTGATGGGCCGACGTGAGAACCTAGATAACAACTTGTGGTGATTCACACTTCATTAACGCGAGTCACGAGCTCCCTTCCGAGTGACTTTCTTGGTTTTTTTTTCTGTTTTTTTTTTTTTTTTTTTGAGCAAAGATGAAGTTTTTAATTTTATGTCTGAAAGCTTCTATTCAGTCCAACATCTTTTAAGTGCAAGAGCACATTAAGTACTATTTCCTGCCCAAACCCACCCACTGCTCGCTGTCTCGGTCCTAATGGCTCAGAGTTATTGATTGAGTTAAACCCTCGGGGAGGCACACAAACATGTTTTTTACTCCTATCCTTGTGAGGACGTCTGTTGACAGACGTCTTTGCTTAGCCCCTGACTATAACCATAACGCTACATAACTCTAAGGATTTACTGACGTTTTAGGCTACGCTCCGCTTCATAATTCTAGAAATCATTTTTGCCGCATACGAAGTCTGTTTCTTTGCACAAGATTATTAATTTGGACTGTTATTTATGTGGATTTTGTGGCTGAATTTGAAACTCGCACCCACTTCTCCTTGCAGTCTAATAACCAGTCTAATATCCTTTCTTTTCTTTTTTTTTCTTGGATAAACTGATACTTGGACTGATGTGAACACATACATTATACATTTGTCTGCAATTCAATTCAAAGGATGAGAAGATAAAGATCAGGGGTACCTGGTTGCATGGCCTAGTATTTATATCATATTGATTTGATATATAAATGAGTGAAGTGGTGAAACTGGTTAAAGGAGCTATTAGGGTAGAATGTGTTGTCTCAGGTTTCTGATCTCAAATATCCATTTCTGAAAAGCACTTTAGGACATGAGAGTGTTTGCCGCAGGAGTGTGCGCCGAAACTCAGACGAGGGTCCTTTGCAACTGCACCTTCTGATTCTTCAGTTTGGTGTGAAACATAATCACAGGTGTAAGAGGTGACTTGGACCCTGAGCCGGAGCTCCGAGTTTACTCTGATCAAGAAAAAGCGGGAACGTTCTGGATCAATCTGAAACATAGTCCGATGGAAAAACATTGGACAAGTTATAGCAGCTTGAAACTCCACTGAAAAAGGGTCCGTTTTTTTTTCTGGAGTTTTGTTTTCTTTAGCTGCAATCACATAGTTTATTCCCAGTGGTTCCGGTTGGCACCAAATAAATTCATTAATTTGATCATTTTTGACATTTACCACTGAAGAGGCGCTGAAGTATCACTTGTCTGACAACCCGAGTCAGCATTGTAGCAGGGGGATGATGCCGTCGCAGACTTCCTCTTTAGGAGAAAGACAGCGCGTAAGCGTGTTCCTTCCTTTTGAGACGGTGACCATCTGTCCTGGAACGAGGCTCCCGACCCAGAAGGTCGACGCATCACTTCTGGCTTCATCCGCTGAGCAAACCGAGCTTCACGTACTTGTTTGATTTCACCGAATTCCTCACCGTACCTCACTTTCTTCCCCTTTCGTGCGGCCGGGTTTTCCTCGGAAAATGAACGATGTGTCGGGGGGGCCGGGGTGGGGCGGGACTCCCGGTAGCAGAACAGAAGGGCTGATGTGGAAGCTTGTAATGACGGGCAACAATAAAAAACCAAGATGGCAATCAGAGCAGTTGATTGAGAGGTTGAAAAACCGGGAAGGAGACGCACACCAGCACGGAGATATGGGTGGAGGAGGGAGTTGTTAAGGGAGGACTGTGAGAACAGGGGAGCAGGAGGAAGATGAAGAACCCAAGCAATCAGAGGGCGAGAGGAGGAGGTGGGGAGAGGTTACTTTGTAGATTTAATTGCAGTGCAGTTGAGGCAATGTCTTCAATGTGTGCGTGCGTGCGTGCGTGCGTGTGTGTGTGTGTGTGTGTATGTGTGTGTGTGTGTGCGTGCGCGCTCTCTCCAATCTCCTCTTGCTAGACATTAGCTGCAGTGTCTCATTTATCATTGTCAGGTCTGGAGCTCCAGTGGGAGGAGCGGGGTAGCCCTGTACGATTGGGGCTGACTAGCCACTCTCCTGGCCGGGCACGCCTGCGTGGCCCAGCCTGCGATCCTACCAAGAAGGGAGGGGGGAAAAAAAGGTGACAAACACACCAAACTGTTGTGCTGCGATTGAGATGAATGTGTGGGAAATTTATTCGTAGCAGATTTAATTCAGTCGTGAGGCGTTTGAGGGATGGTCAAGCTCTTCAGGAGCTCCAAGGTTACAGGATTTATGGGGCGCTGCCGCTCCATCGTTTCCACTTCGCCGCGACCAGCTTGAGGTGGTGCCTTACTCTAAAACAGACCTGGCCTGCGGACCTCACCCGGGCCTTCGGGCGTCCCTGTCCGACCCGCAGGAGGTCAATAAGAACATGAATGAAAAAACATGTAGTCCGTTCACGTTATATAAGTGTGTTGGTATCATTTAGAAAGTGTTTTTTTTTTTTTTTTTTTTTCACTTCAAGACGCACACGTGTACATCCATGACGTGGGTGTGTGATCTTAGACACTGAATGCCGTGTTTTCCACAAGACATGGACCGCTAAATATCTATTTACACACCATAATGTCATATATTTATGGAAACATTTACAGAATAAGCTTCTTATTCTGATAACCAGTAGCAGCTAATCAAAATATGTCATTGTTGCCTTTTACAATGGATGTGGAGCAGAATTAAGTTTAAGTTATCATCGTTTTGGCCCTTCAACAATATTCAGGTTACTCATATGTCCCCTTGTGAAAATGAATTGTCATGGTGAAAGTGAAAGTTCATGCATGAGAACCCATTGTCTGGAATCTACAGTTGTCAAAGGGTTTGTCTTTTCCACACGCAGAAGAATATCAACTGACTGGAAAATAAGATCAGAAATTGCACTTTTGTGGCTTATTTCCTGCTTGAAATTTCTTTAGATACCGATTTCATGAACAGAAGTGACGTGTTTGAGCGAACGTTTGCCGTGTGGCTGCCATCTTGGCTCTTGCTTGGGATCCGAATGGATGCCTTGGAACGGCCACAAAGTGTTGATCCAATGAGCTGCAGCGTAACACTTTGTGAAGTAATGTGCTCGGAAATATAATTTGTTACATACGGACATTTTTTTTGTTTCAAAAAACTCTTGATAGTTGACCTCAAGCAAGGCAGGTAACTTAAATTTATAAAAAAAAACAAAACCAAATGTCACCTCCTACTTTACAGCAACAAGGAGAAGCTCAAACACTGGCTCCTCCCCCTTGTAGCATCACTAGCAGATCGGCCGGTTGCCACATTGCTGCCAGTCTGTACGTGACCCTAGACAAAGGGCTGCCAAAACAGAAGGAGACCAAAACAAATAACTGAATTATTTGTAACAAATATAATGCCTGGTGCAACGTGTTTCTTTAAAAAAGTCATAGGTTGGCATAGCTGCTCGTTGGACTTGTTATGTTGTTTGAGAATCTGAATAGTTTCAATCATTTTGCGCGGAACTATTTTATTCGTGGCATAAACCACACAAAATAAATTGGATAATAATTTCAGACACCCATCTTTTTCACCCTGCTTGAAAAATTAGAAGCATTTGTTTTGTTCATCCTTGAAAATTTGTTTTTTTTTTGTTGTCTGTAAAAAAATGTATTAAAAAGCAAACAATTTAAAACACAATCTTATTTCATTTTTCAAATTATTTTTTGAGGACAGGCCGTTGTTGACGACAAAAGTTTTCCCCTTCAACATCAACACAAGAAGATAGAAACAATCCCGGAAGCATATTTGTGTTATATGTGTAACACAAATGAACCCCAGAATAAGGAAGACACTTGTCGTGTTGGGCTCCTTTAAGTCACGTTGTGACTTTACTTGTATTTGTGCGGTTCAAACCTCGAATAACCCCACTTGTCCCGCAGACATTTTCAATCTGTGGCCGTATGAAAGAAAGAAAGAAAGAAAGAAAGAGAGAGAGAAAAAAGACAACAAAGAGAGAGTGACAGAGGACTTTGAATCAGGGCTTTGCCCACAATCAGCTTGGTGTGTTTCGGGCAACTTCACAAAGACATTCTCCTGCTCTCTCTGGCTTTTCATGGTGCTTTCCTGAGTTTATCTCCATTGAAAGGTTTTAAAATGCGTCCAGTTTGCTTTTCCATTTCAAGCACCTTCACCTCCGTCAGGCTGATGCAGATATTAATTGCTGGATTTTTAGCTTCGTCTCTGTTTCTGCGGCTCCGCTGAAAACATGATGGAGGATGTGAAGATAGTGCAGAGTGCAGTTCTGCCTGCCTACACACACACACACACACACACACACACAAGGGAATTGAAATAGAGCAGCACTAATGCATGTGTGTGTGTGTCTGCCACAGATGTCATCATGGATGTAGGACTGTTCTTTGATCAGGCTTATTATTGTGGCAGGATTTGGGAAGCTGGAGAGGTCGAGTAGGGACGACACACATGTGCATACACACATACACACAGACACACACACACACACACACACTTAAAATCATGCCTGCACCTTAAAATGTAATGATTTGCGTTACTTATATTTGCGTTTTGCCCATAAAAGTCGTTTTAATGTGATTTTATAAGCAGCTCTATGTACTTGAAACATGAAGACACTGGCAGGTAGCTTTCTTTCCTTGCTTTTTGTAAAGTTGACTCACACTGACAGAATTTGTAGCTTCAATCCAGTTTTCTGACGATGGAATTCACAGACAATCCGTCTTTACAGAAATGAGGTGTAAAAAAAGCATTTTTTCTAATAGCCCGCGATAATGTCATTGTATTTTATTCTGTTCGCATAATTTGCTTTTGTAAGTTATCAGAATTTGTCATCACACAGAGAATATGTCCTTCAGTACAGCGTCAACCATGCAAGTTCAACAATACAAATTTAACTTATTGTTCCTTGCAGAATGGATCTTGAGATTTGCAAGTGAAAAAAGATTACCTATCAGTTTCTTGTTGGAGCCTGATAAACTGGATTGTTTTATTTATGTTTCATAGATACACCTGATAATTGCCACTGAAGGGCGAAATTAATAACTATAAAATAGTCAGGAATTATTCTTGTAACTATTATTGTGACATGATGTTTTCATACCTATTATGAAATTATTAGGAAAGAAATGTATTTCTTAGATATTCCTTATATGGCATGTTAACATGTTAGCATCATATAATGTTGTGGTGTTTAGCTGCCCCTATGTTTTGGTGGAATTCAGGTTGTTAAATGTTCTAGGAAACATCTGTAACAACCAGCGGCGTTGAAAAAAACCGCTGCACTCTGCATCAGACGTGAAACTTTTTTGTTAATAAATTTGGCTAATGTTCATTTCCAGCAACCGACCATATATCCAATAATAGAAGCCTTAATGTCCATCAAAGTTTGGCCCTCCATCAGACGTTTGATTTTGGTTTGTCCGATGACACAACCTAAAAATAATTTGATAGTCACGCTGATCTGACTTCCATAATCAGCTGTAGGCGTTTGGTATTCTGACGTTGACGTCACAACCTACATTCGTCTGAACGTCGGTGCCTCATGATGAGGGCCTTTCCAGTCGAGATTCAGTGAAACTCTGAAAACCCCAGAACACAAGAGGGCGTCGCAGAGTTTCTCAGTGCGTCTCGGTTTCACTGGGGACGAAGCGGCGGCAGCAACAACAACAACAACAACAACAACAACAACAACAACAACAACGTCGTGTAACAAACCTGAAAACTCACTCCTAAATTGACTCTCTTTTACTGTACATCTGAACCTTCAGACAGCCTCACCTCAACACACACACACACACACACTCTCACATGCAGATTGATACTCATGCACGGCGCACATGCACACGCATGACCATAAAGTGGTTCACTATTTGATGTGAAGTGTCCTGAAGTGGTTTCTGACCTCTTTGCTTTCAAATAATAGAACATTTGCTCTCCCTGCAAAGCGTCTCACCCTCCTGCCGTTCAAGCACAGAAGTCTGATTTTGGACTTCAAAACAAAATATAAAAACAAAACATAGAAAACAAGCCACAGTAACAATTCTCCCTCATCACACAGGGATTTATCTTAGGGCTTAATGTGTGTGTGTGTGTGTGTGTGTGTGTGTGTGTGTGTGTGTGTGTGTGTGTGCTTATGACTCTGTGGAAAAGGTTTTGTGGGTTTTTCAAATTTCACATGCTAAGGTTGAGAAATATTACAATAAAAGGATATCTGGATCTCTCTCTCTCTCACACAAACACACACACACACACACATGCACACACACACACACACACACACACACACACACACACACACACACAGGCTTGCAGTCGACCTCACACATGAATATGAATTCAATTAATCAACCAGAAGCGCTGTTATCATTCCCAGAAATATAGAGGCGACCAATAAAACAGGCGTTTCAAAAGGAGCGCAGCAGAGAATAATTTTTTCTCTAGAAAAACGTCTCTGAATATGTGTGTCAACAAAATAGATAAATGTGGAATATTCATGAAAGTTTCTGAAAGAGAACTCATTTTCCGTCTGTGTTTGGGAAGTTATTCATTCCCCAGTCTTGGCGTCATACGGGGCATTTTATTTCATTTTTTCATACTTTATTTACCAGCTGCCGCTCTGGACATGCTAAAGACCAAACTATGATTTGAGCGTTCGAAATGGAAAAAAAGCTTTGGGTTTGAGTTTTAATGGACCTTAATCAGAACATTAAAATGGAAAGATCTCTGCCTTCAAGGCCTGGTAGTAGCTCCTGAGATTATATTCAAGCAGGAGGAGACCCGTGAAGGACTTTGTTTTTTTTTTGTTGGTCTGATCATATTTTTGTTGTTTTCCCTGTCTAAAACCATCACGTGGAGGTACGTTTACGTAGCTCGTTGTTACTAGCAGGACATAAACGTAGCTTGTCATCTCTGAGTTAAAAGTGTGAAGCTACTTTTGCATCATCCTCGACAAGACGGGCTGTATTTGGAAACGGTTAGACTGATTTTCTGTGTCATTTATGGCATTGGGATAAGAGAACAAACAGCCTATTATCGCAAATTACAATGAAATGTCAACGTCTGCTGCCGCTAAGTGCCCAGATCTGCCCTCCGGTCGCACTTCTAAAGGTTTGCCTGAGGTGAAGGTTCAGAAATAAAAAGAGAGGGATGGATTTTACTTCAAGGGCAGAGGGCCCCTAACTACCATTCATCCTGTACTTCAAATGAGACTGATATATTCCTCTTTAAGGTCAGACTGTGGACAGTGATGAGGAACACGGCAACGCTGTGTCACAAAGGCAGGGAGACGTTGCCTTTGAGATCAAGGCTGAAAAGATATCAAGGTTAAAAGACAAAAACGTCACATTGTGCGCATGTTAACATCAGGTTCTGTTAGCTGACAACACAACTTCAAAACAAAACTGTATCAACATCGGCGGTAGTCACGATAGAAATCAGCTCAGCTTTCGGAACAACCTGCGTTCAGCCCGACATCCAACTCTGTATACAAATGTCTGGATCGGCAGGAGGTGGTAGTGCCCCCTGTGTGGCGCAAAGAGGCTGTGGTGGGCCGACATCTCAGGTGAAGGCGAGGAGATTTGACAGCATCTCTCTGCACCGCAGAATATATCCACACCAATAGACGCTACAGTATGTCACAGTCCTCTGACTGCCTCCCAGGTCACCTGATCCTCCCGTACACCCATCACAGCATCTCTGGACTGGTTCTACAGCTGGACAGTTTTCTGTGTTGGATTTGGATGACCCCTGGAACAAACGCTGTCTGATCACGACTCGACGGGAAGCTCGATGTTTTTAAAGAAGAAAACCAAAAATGTTCCTCTTGAAAAACTTCCAAATCTCGAAATCCATACAGGATTGAGGATTGAGCTGCGCTTATTCAGATTTCTTGAGATACACTTGAATATGTTTCTGTGTGTGTGTGTGTAGTTCCAGTTTTTCAAAGCAGTGTTTTTACATAATATCATATATTTTCAGCAAGTCTTGTGGAAACTCGAACACTGTGTGGGAAAGAAACAGTTTTTTGGTAAATTAAAGGTCGCCGTTGAAGCCAAGAAAAACAGGATTTTAGCAACCACTTAGTTCCGCAGAAAAGTTGAGTAGTGATAAGTCATGAAGTGATAACATTTCATATCCAGAAGATCATCATCAGTGTGATGTCATAACACCTGCAGGGTACTCCAGGGAAAAGTAATCCCGTTCTTTCCTCTTTTTTTTTTTGGTCATCTCTTTAAGTAATCTTGTCATGCGGCAGTGTCACAAACATGGAGGCAGGCGGAGCCATCAAACCCGGTCATCTGAGAGACCTGCATCAGTTTCACAGAATATGTATATTCTGTGTTTTATGAAAGCTCGGACAGAGACCTAATCTGCGTCAACATTGTGCAGCTCTGCTGTGTTTTCCTTTATCCTGCCTGCCACGTACCTGCGCTCATCTTAGACTCCTCAGTACTCTGTCTGGATTTATTGTCTTTCCCTACTGACATTTACATTTAAATTGTTTATCTCCGGTGTGTGTTGCTATATGTTTGTATGTGTGTGTGTGTGTGATGAACATGCCTTTGCTGGTCCTTGAAGGTAGCCCTTACTAACAAACACTGAAGATAACGCCGAAGGGGGAGGAGGAGGTGGATGCAGCTTGTCTGAACTGCTATCAAGATGCCGCTGACAGCTTGTAGTTGGTGGTGATGAAGGGCGGCCTTTAACTTTGCATGTGGAGAAAAAAAAAAAAAGAACAGAAAAATCACAGGAATTACTTGTATTTTTCTGCAGTCTGAAACGGTTTAATCTGTTAAATGTGTGAAATACGAAACAATATTCATGCGATAAGAATCTGGAACTTTCTCATGCTAGTATTTTCCTCCTTTCCATCACCCTTTTCTCTGATCTCTCTTTTCCCTCTGAGCAGCTGTCCAGTGTGGAAAATATAGAATAAATTAGAATAAGAGAGATTGCAAAAAGATTTAAAACAGGAGAAATTCTATAAAATATATCAAAAATGAAAAATAAAAATGAAATTTCAAATATGAAAATTCCTGATAAATGAGCAAGACGTGATTGAATGGAACAAGTAATCAGACAAAATATTTTCAAAACCTTGATGAAAAGTACAATAAAAGTACATCCGACTGTAAGAAGTCTTGAAAACTCGATGGAAAAAGTACCTGAATTTATGTAAATAACTTGGTAGTCCGAGAACGAGCATATTAAAGGAGAAGTAAGAACTCAGTCGTATCCGTTGTACACAAAACGTCCCAAATATAAAAAGAATATTTAGCTGGGAGCGGGAAAAACTGATCTTTTTTTCCCCAATTTCAGTCCAACTTCGGGTGGAAACAACAACAAGAAAAAAAACTGCAAATATACCAACACCGACCGTTGAATGTCTGCTGGCCGGTACTTCCGGAGGGCATTGGACACTGTTTCCACAATTGATAGCATTGTAAATTGAATCCCTTTAGGTTTTGATGCGATAGTTCAGGAGAGAGAAGACACCTGATGACATCACCTTCCACTGTCGCTTCCAGGATGAATCCATTAACTGCAAAAATAATCAGTAGATTAAAATCAGTAATGAAAGTAATTGTTAATTGCAGCTCTGTATGATTGCAATTAATTCAGATGAAGTCTGCCTCGCCAATCATTCATTGGTGTGTGATTGTGCGTGCGTGTGTGTGCGTGTGTGTGTGTGTGTGTGTGTGTGTGTTAAGAGCTGCTGATTGGTCTGCACTATCCATCTGGCTGCTTTTGTCTTCAGGCATCTGCCCCTGAAGAAAAATGATGCTTACACGCATGACTCTATGTATCTATGAGTGTTTATGTGTGTGTGTGTGTGTGTGTGTGTGTGTGTGTGTGTGTGTGTGTGTGTGTGTGTGTGTGTGTGTGTGTGTGTGTGCGCATGAGAGGGGGGGGTTCTGATAGGGGTAGCTCTAGGTGTGTGG
>CAAKHD010006716.1:30946-41012 GCA_901007705.1 Fistularia tabacaria
GGTGTTTTTTTTTTTAAATTATAGAAAAAGAGTTGGTAAGGGGGGGGGGAGACGAGCGGCGCCGCCGGGGGGGGGGGGGGGGGGGGGGGGGGGGGGGGGGGGGGGGGGGACCTGAGATTGCGGACAGATGAAACCACATCAGTATGTGTCACGGCAGACCTCACTGCGACGCGTGTTGCTGTGATTGTGTTTGATACGGAGGTGCTGGCTCATCATGCGGCCCTCAGAATCTCCCCTCGCGCAGAGGACGCTCTAAATGTCACATGTTGAAGGGCCGCCGTATCAGTTTTTAATCAGCTGTGTAGCACAGTGACAGCAACCCCAGCGTGAACACGCTTGGCTTACACGGTGCGGATTTATAGCAAGTATCCCATGTCAAATATCACTTGTCAGATTATATTCCGGATCATTTTAAAATGTCATCATTCTTTTAAAGTTGCTTTTAAGAGCCTACCATATCATCTTTGCTCAAAAAGCCAGGGCCTTTGTTGTTGTTAGCCAAGAAGCCTGTTTGGAGCATCCGAGTTGACGCAGAAGCCATCCAGAACAAAGATGCGAACGTTCGAGTCAACAAAACCACTGGAAAATAAAAATCATTCAAGTTTTAGGCATGAATCAGTAAATAGAATAGTTGAGATTCATTTAACAGTGTTAATTGAACAATTTCGGACTGACTTGAATGTACTGGACTGTCAGATAATCAACTAAGAACGACATTTTTGAAACAGCAGCCAATGGCTGTAAATCCTGCGCTCTGTATCCAAGAGGCGTTTTCCCTCACCTTACTCTTTCCCGTCATCCCGGTCGAATCCAGGCAGAATAAGGGTTGAATACATTTGAAATGCTCGAGAACACAAGTGAGGGCGTGATTGATGTGTTATGAAGTGTCTGTCAGCAGACGCCGTCACAGCTCGCAGAACGCCACGGGTCGATTTGTCATCTGTGTCCGGAGCAGCGCCGGAGTTTGTTGCGCAAACAGTGCCGCACCGCTTTTGTGTCGGGACAATCCAGGCAGATTGAGGACGTGGACAGGCTCTGTAGTCGCATTGGAGATGGCTTGAACATCTCACTCATTTCGTCTAATAAAGGACGGGTGATGTATTCGGGGGGGAAAAAAAAAAATCATGAATTTCAGAAAAACAAAACCGAATAACTGAACTGTCAGCAGAATTCTAGATTTATCGAAAGAAGAGCAGTCAAATTCCAAAGTCCAAGTAATCACAGGACGACTGTGGATTCATTTCCACTCATCACAATTACTGTCTTCAAGGCGAAATACTCTTGAACCACACCGTATTCACCATCCACCTGTTTTTTCTTTGAGCGGGCTGCCGAGACAGACTCACTGAGATTGTGGGACTTTGAGTCATTGCGCAGTCATAGCTGTGGAGAAATAATAAATCAAAGTATGGATGTGGACGTTCATTGGATAGCCCTGATTTAAAGGTGGGATGTTGTTGGTTTTTTTTATTCCAAAGGGTTTTTTCAAGATTATATCTAATTCTCTGGTCATTGCTTGTTTCAAACGCACTCAGAAATTGTTGATGTAAACCTTCGTATTTTGATTTGAAAAGTGACATCTTGCTTTTTATGTGAGGCAACGCTTGATAATGTTTGATAATCCCTTTCAGAGTGTTGAGGAGTGGAGAGTTTTAATTTTTTCATCTTCATTTTTCATGTTTCAAATCTCCTCAGGTTGCTCAGGTTATGTTTTGCCTATTTTAAAGGGAACTAAGCACCGATTCAGTCACCCTTGTGGCCATTTCATCTTATTATATTTCTTTCTGATTTTTTTTTTCTGGCAAGGTCGTCGGATCTTCTCAGGTAATGTCTGCTTTTCTGTGAATTCTGAAAGCATAAATTAATTTCTTGAAGAGAACATTTTATTTAAAAGACCATTATTTGGACTTTGAGGGCTTAATGAAGGAACAGGTCTGCGGCTCTCTTGGGGGGAAAAGAAAGGAGGAAATAAGAAGTTACTCAGATCTGACTGAGCTGAAACACTTTTTTCACCAAATAATATTAAAAGAAAATTAATTGAAGGGATCAGCATAACATCGATAACGAATGTCTGCGACACGAATGAAATATTCTCAGTCCTCATTTCTCAAAACTAATCAAGTCAATTTATTGAAGGGAGAAAAAGCCATTTTCAAATGACCCAAACCATTTTTTTTTAATTTTTTTTTGGAATGGCTTCTTCTAAAACATCTGCATTTTGATGGTAATATTACATATTTAAAAGAACAAACACCCGTGGTACAGCACCCGATTTAAAAGTTATTTCCCACGAGTGCCAGACCTGACATCATCACATGGCCCCCGTGATTTTTTTTCAGCCTGCAGGTGGAAACACACCCCCAGTGTGTGCATGTGTGTGTTTGCGTTGCAATTATTTGTTCAGAAGTGACAGGTGTGTGTGTGTGGTGGAGTTTGAAGAGATGGCACCTGGATAAAGGAAGTGCTGCTGACATCGTTCTACCTCCCTGAGAGCAGACAGAAACAGGCTGAGATGAATATTCATACGCGGATAAATATTTAGTCACTTCAGCCTGAAATGCGATGAAGCTGTTTCACTTTTTTCCCCGTTTGCACAGGTGAACATTGGGGGGGAAAAACAAAAAAAAAAAGGGACCTGCAGTCTGTTTTTCACTTTGTGCAGATTTGCCTCTCGGTTTCTGTGCTCTCCCTCTTTTTTTTCCCCGTCCCGGTCCAAAGGCAAAAAAAGAGGCGGGTGATAAACATCTCAGTCAGGAAGGTTTGGCGAGGAAATGTTCATACCAGACAGAAAACTATTTAGACAGTCAGATCAGTGTGTTGTTTTGGTTTGTTTTTTTTTTTCCTGCTCATGCTTT
The DNA here is from genome assembly GCA_901007705.1 of Fistularia tabacaria. Taxonomy (NCBI): domain Eukaryota; kingdom Metazoa; phylum Chordata; class Actinopteri; order Syngnathiformes; family Fistulariidae; genus Fistularia; species Fistularia tabacaria. Next base: position 33,802 of record CAAKHD010006716.1, read on the forward strand.
TTCAAGGTTCAACCCACCAAAATGAAACAAGTCCCGTCGGCCAGCTGCTGGATGGGGGTAGTCTCTCAGTTTTAAAGATTCTGAAGCAGCTCAATTCTCCATGGACTCACCAAACTCCTCCCGCGCACGGGTTTTTTTTTTTTTTTTCGTTTTGTCTGGGCGACCACCGAAGCCGCAGGCCGCTTGGCCTGCCTGTGCCTTCGGAGACTCCTTTTGCAGCTCGACTGCGTCTCTCACCTTTTTGTGTCCAGCAACTTTCGGCGTCCAGGTCGGTCTGCTGCCGCAACGATGCAGGCGTGGCATCCCGAACTTCACCCTATGGGGATCGATAAAGTATTATCTTATAGCCCACTCAGACTGGATGTCCCGCCGCCTCCTGTGCAACAGAAGGAGGTGAAAGGCCTTCACGATACGTTTGGGTCTGCCGGGCCCGACCGGCATCCTTACCCCTACCGTCGGAGCGAACCCACCACCAGGTGGTGATCGGTTGGCAGCCCCGCCCCTCTCTCTTCACCTGGATGTTGAGTACAGGTGGCTGCAAGGCCCCCAAAAAAAACCAAAAAACAACCCCCCAAAAAAAATAAATGTCTAAATAAAATGTACATTTCTGTTATTTTTTGACCGTCTTTGCAATTTTTGCTTTTCCCACTTGAATAAAATCATTTATCCGGGAGATTCTCCATTGAACATTGATCTTTACATCCCGTGGGTCTCCAACAGGTTTCTGTTCACTCTCTTCTCATCAACCAGATTCCTAACAGTTTCAAGGAAGAATCTCTGAAACCTGCACAAATTCCCAAAAGACACTGGAATTAAACTACCTTTTCCAATGTCGGGGAGTCCGTTTATCTTTCGAGTGTGTCCTACATGCGGTTTTCAAACATTTAATTGACATTTTGACCTTAAAAGATCTCAGTATTTGTCAATTTCGTGATTTTTTTTTAAATTTTTTTATTATCCGGTCTTTATGTTCAAACAAGAAATAACTGCTAATCTCTGTGAAGCTACTCTGTTTAAAGATGTGTCTTTTTGGAAATGTCAAATAGTACCCAACCTTCATCGGCGAGCAGCAGCGCTGAAGGATTGCACGCTCAAATTTCTGTCCAACCTTATCCGGCAAGCAGCTCAGATGATTTATTGCTGAATAATATTATTACACACGCCACATGTTGTCCCGGTATTATTTACACCTGATATTATCTGCCAGGTGCCGTTCTCTGCTCTCTGTGCTGTGCGCGCCGTGTAAAGTAACCCCCAAAAAGGCATGCTCGGTTGTTCCTCCATGAAAAATGGTGACAGAGCCGTGCAAAACGGAGGTAATAGTACAGTTGGATGGACAGTGGGCCGCGTGGACGATGCCGACCACCGCTTTATATTCTCGCTGCCGCCTCCTCTCTTCCCTCTGGTCCGAGATGAATTTATTCCTGCGAGATTGACCCGCCGAGGCATTAATTTAATATTGCCGCTTTGTCTCTGTTCACCAATATCTACTGTAGGAATCCAACTCTTGATATTAAAAAAGTAATAAGACTAGAGAGGGAGATAAGAGTGGCGGCAGAAATGGGAAACGGAAAGGAGATGAGGTGCAGCATAATGGGTCACGCTCATTACCACGCTGCTGTTTAAACATTCAAATCAGGCTCCGGACCTTTTTTTCTGGGCTTTTCCAGAACACATCCTCCCTGTGGTTGGGTTGTTCATGAGTAGATGTGGTATGAGATTGATCCAAACATTCTTTTTTTGTAATGGTCTTCACTGTACCTAAGTACCACACACACTTTTTGTGGAGCTGATGAATAGTCTGAAACCATTCGAGATAGCCTGGTAAAAAATTTTTTTTTGTTTTGTTTCTAAAATTGTTTTTCATCATTTGTTTGTTTTTTTTCTCCCTCTCCTGGATTTTTTTTTTTTTCCCAACCACAGGAAAATTACCCGACTATATTGGAAAAGAAACTGCCCACAAATCACGCTGCCCTTCATTTCGAGAAATCACCTCAAAATACGAAAGAAATGTCCAGAAAGATCGCAAGGATTTTTCCTACATTTCTGAAAGAAACTCAGCAAAGAAAAGAAATGCTGCTTTTCGATCACAATGAGAATCACAATTCCTTCTCAATCTTAATTAATGACACACACACACACACACACACACACACACACACACACACCGTACATCGGATGTGTGACTGACGGCTGTTCGAATGTCCAGGGATGACGGGTCATACGGAGGTGGTGAGGGTCATCTTCTACCCTCTGGAGGTCAGCTTCGCCGACCTGCTCAAGGTTTTTTGGGAGAGCCACAACCCAACTCAAGGTAGGAACCCACCTCAGTCGTAACGAACCGCCCGGCTTCTTTAATATCAGGAGATGAGTTTATTGATATTTGATTAAGTTTTTTGCTGCCTGAACCTGATGCAGCTGCAAGTCATTTGTAGCAAGGTTTGTGCCGTTCACTTCCCAGGATTCAAAACTGACCCAGCTCTCAGTTTCAATAGAAAAGTGAAAAAGAGTTTTTAGATTTCAAACTGAAAGTTCAGTTTTCAGGGTGTCATTTTCTATGCAGAACATATCAAACTTGGGCTGAACGAACCAGGAAATTAAATTGAAGTACCCTCAGGTATTTACTGTATGCTATATTCTATTCAAATACAATATGAAAAAAATTGAAGGGAGCGTGAAACAGCATTGTGAGGGCTTTAATTCCCCAACATTTGACTTCAATTCTTGCTGATTTCTAGTTAACTTGCATTCAATTCCTTTTAGGAAATTGTTGTTTGTTATTTTTATTCTGTTTTTTTTTATTTTGGGGAAAAATTTTACAGAGTTAAGAATTGATTTTCAGATTTTCAGATCGCTGTTTTTTTTTTCAATTACTTTCATCCATAATTGACAAAGGTGAAAAAAAAACTGAAGGAAACAAAGATGAATTTACCAAATCAGGCTGCAAAATTCAACATGAGACAGGGGTGAATTATTTGGAGCCGGTGATATTTGATAGACTTTTTCAGACCGTTTCCACTGCAGCTGCATCAAAAGTTCTTCCTGGGATCATTTCTAGTTTTATTTGCTTACACACCATTAATTATTTACTGCGCGTAAATACATTTTTTGGCATTTATGATACAACAGTTCTACTGCTGGTGACACAGTCCATATTTTCAAATATCAACTGAAACTGATAATGTTGCTGTGCATTATGCCTGAGCAGGACGCTGATTTAAGAAGACGAATCACGAAAGAAAAGGAAAGCAAAACAGGGATCATACGGAACTCAGAATTTACGGAACCGTAAATTCACCCTTCATGTGATAACTGTAAAATGCCATCATGGCAAAGCGCGATGCCTTGATTATCGCATAAGATTTCAAAATTCAAAGGGATTGTTTGTCCTTATGCGTTGTTGTTGAAGGTATTGTCTGATACTGTCATACACAGTTGAAAAAAAATATTCATATGGTACTTAGAAGAAAAATTTTAGCTCCTAAAGGAAAAAGCTGGTGGTTTTTTCATGGCTTACCCACAGCTGTGTACCCAACGAAATCCTGTTTTGTGAATGAAAATGAAAAAAAAAAAAAAATCAGACTTTTGAGTGTTTCTACTTCCTTGAAGTTCGAGTATCTTCCCTCAAAAAAAGGAAAAGGAAAAAAAAAACCAAAAACCTGTGCCGTCACGTAACATGCTTCAGTGTGAATCAGACAGACCAACAACCGTTTCTGAAGCTCAACAAACATGGCTGCTGGCGGGCTTCGCAAGGAAAAGATGACACCGAGTCCAGCTCAGCCAAGACAAACACGCCACGGCGTTTTCTGAAATGCTTGTCAGCTGTTGTTTTCGGATGACGCCGTGTTTCGAAAAGCGACGGCTGAAGGCTCATCGCGTCAGCTGTTTTACTCGGAGCCGTTCCTGTGTTAACGTGTGCGTGTTTGCGCTCAGGGATGCGTCAGGGGAACGACGTTGGGACGACGTATCGCTCCGCCATCTACACCTACTCAAGGCGGCAGCTTGAAGAGGCGACTGCTTCCAAAGATCAATACCAGAAGGTACGCGCGTCCCGACTCAGACCGTCGTACATCCAACCTGGAGCTGGCCGTTATCTAATCGCGTCGCTAACGCCATATCCCGGCGTCCAACTCTTTCTCGCCCGAGCACTCAGAGGGGTTTTTAGCAGTGGCAGATGAATACTGTTATAAAATATTTGTGTGCATGTGAGTGCTGCCATAAACTACAGTTCCCTGAACTCACTCTGGGTGAGACTTCTGCACTATCATCCTGCCAACAGGCCCTGTTGCTATGGAAACAGATGAGGGTTCTACTTTGTTCTATTCAAGTCTATTCGACTCGTGAAGCCTCTTTTTTTTTTTTTTTTTTTTTTCTTCGCTGGCAGGATTTTGTTTCCAAGAGTCCAAAGACTAATTTAAAGTTCTCCAAAGCCATCACATTCCAAATGGTGGTTTACAGTGTTTCAAGTGTACATTATGTACGTGAAAACACACACGAGGGAAGCCTTTTCATCGCTCTATTTCATTGCAGACCTGAGAAGATAAAAGCATAAATGATGGCTTGGGTGTCATTAAAACTGCACCGATTGAATCCACTCAGGTGGTAAAAGATTCAATCGACAGCTGGCCTGGATGACCTGGCTGGTTAAGAGCTTTTTTTTTTTGTCAAGTGTGAGACAAGTGTGAAAACCTGCTTGACTAGATTGACATGCAGCAAGTGGAAAGGTCAGGAACGTTTGACATGACTGCTCATCATCCGCATAGTAGATGTTTCTAATACCTGGCAGATGTTTATTTAAAAATGAAGAAGACCATCACTGGTACTGACCCCTGAGGAACACCACAGCCTAAAACACACACACATAACCAGTATTGTGTTTATTTGTCGACTTCAACCCCAAACAAACATAACCTGGTTATTAAGACTTGTGGGAAGTATGGATTTTTATTTTGTTGTGGGAATAAATAAAAAGATAATGACACAATGTCAGTACCTGTGACTTCTCTGGCCTGTCGGCCCAGTGAATATGGTTGATGCTGCTTATCTACCAAAATAGGAAGCCTTCAAGACCATTTTCAGGTAGATGTGTTTCTGCTACATAAACATAAAATCACATCTTTCTCATGGTATTTATTCTTTATTGAACACCTTCAATTCTATTTCCTGTCGATTTGTTGCAGAGGCTCGTCGTTTGGAGCCTGAAAATAGTCCCGCCTCGCCACAATTGTTTTTTTGGTCCGTCTGATTTGTCATCGAAGGAAGTATCCGGTATTGTCTCTCTCTATGCTATATCTGTCTGTAGTGTCGAATCTATTTTTGAAATTCTTGACGACCATATTTTAATGAGCTGAAACATTCATCTGTATCTGGCCTCCGAGCAGCAGCCATTGACGGGCAGAATATTTGTCCATTCATGCCCCCTCTCTGTAGACAGATGAAGAGATAGATTGATGCTCTTAGTCCGGCAAGCACATCTCTCTATCAAAATCCTGCTAGGTCTCTCTTTTTTTTTTTTTCCTCACCAGATTGTCTCCCCCTCCCTCTCCCATCTGTGTGTGTGTGTGTGTGTGTGTGTGTGTGTGTGTGTGTGTGTGTGTGTGTGTGTGCACACGGGCAGTTGGCTCATAGCGAGCGTACTCCATGCCAAACCATCTGGGTCTTAAATCTGTCCTCCACTAAAATCGCTTTAGTTGCAAGACTAACACATGCATGCAAAGTAAAACAGCGGAGTCAATCCCTGAATTTGGTGGATATCTCTGCTTGATGTTTTACATCAAGATTTTTTTGGGGGGGGGGGGTTAAATTAGAGCCTTTTTGCAGCATTATAGATGAGACAAATTTCAATAATTCAATGTTCCTCCAGTGCGGTTGCATTTCTTCCTCTTCTCCCCATCATGCATGTTGCATTGCATCTGTGCAGCGCCGCCTATAAAATATTAATCAATTTTGCTCCCCTAAAAAAAAGAAGAATCTTGGGTGGAGTCTTTCCAGTTGATGAAGTCTTTGTAGATGGATCGCATCTCTTTGTCTCTGCAGCCACGGCAGACGCTCCTCTACCCCACTTCTATCCTCTTGTTCTTTTCAAGCAAACTGAAAATAAAAAATGCATCACAGCTCGCAGAGACTTTTTTTTTTTTTTTCCCCAGGATACGCCTACCAGACACCTCCTGAATTCTTATTCACGTCCACCCTGACGCTCAGGGCTTCATCCTCTTCTTCATGGGCATCCAGAAATCCCACTCTCAAATGCAAAAAAAAAAACTTAAAAATAAAGGCAGCGTGTCTTTAATTGAAAAAAAAGAAAAAAAAAAGTTCAGAGGGTGAGGAGGGGATAAAGAGGGAGAGCCGTGTGGTTAATTTGGTGTCAGGGTATTGACTGCGTTCCCTTTGCTGCCTGGCTTGATTGTATTGTTCTCACAGTGAGTGATTGGGGAATTGTGCGCGCGCGTGTGTGTGTGTGTGTGTGTGTGTGTGTGTGTGTGTGCGTGCAGAAGGTACAACAATACTGCAGAAAATTACCTTGCAGGCGGCTCGCTGTCGTCTGCAGCATGAAAGGAGCCTCCCTTTTCTTCTCCTGCCTCCTACCCATCATTAGGGTGTGCACTGCGTCTAAATTGGCAGGTGGAAGTGGTGACTGTGTGGTTGCATGTGTGTGTGTGTGTGTGTGTGTGTGTGTACTTGTGAACTGGCTTTATGTAATAATGTGTGCTCGCTCAACGGGTGTGAACGCGAGCGCTAAAGCTGCATGTTGTCATTGTTCTGGCGTCTCTCTGTCCTGATGCACCTTTGTGGGCACATTTTTTTTTTCTTTGTGGACATTCACAGACATCAGAACATCTGCTTTTTCATCCTATTCCGTCTCTCTCATTCCCATCTTTGTCTGTGAAATCCCCTCTCCGGCGATTCCAACATGCCAGCTTTCTTTACCTCCCCTCCTTCCACCCCCCCGCCTCCCTCCCTCCTGTCTCTGGGGTGCTTATCAGTGTTGTTCACGTTTCCCTGCTTTACTAGAGCAATCAAGGTATTTGCATTCCAAATGAGCAATCTTACTTCTCTGACATGCAAATTAATGTCCGTGAATTATGCATTTACAGCAGCCGGCGAAGGCGCCACCGAGAAGCCCAAACAAACACACAGTAAAAAAAAAAAAAAAAAAAAAAAAAAGGGGGAAAGGGAGGGGGGGAGAAGAGGAAGTCAAAAGAGAGAGGGGG
>CAAKHD010006722.1:2593-17833 GCA_901007705.1 Fistularia tabacaria
GGGGGGGGCGAAGGACCGGGGGGAGAAAATGGGGAATGTTGAAGGAAAAGAGCAGGAGGGGGCGGGTGGATTAAAAAAAAAAAAAAAAAAAAAACATTTTGGAAAAGGACAATAAAGTGTTATATGGGGTACTGGCTAAAACTCAAACGCACAAATGACACTGAAGTAGTGAAAGAAAGCATAAACTGTGGCAGCTGCAGGGTGGAAACAACACAAGCCAGGCAAACTGGCTATGGCAGGTCCAACTTTCTCGGATTCAAATAAAATCCATGTCATTATATTTTTCAGAGTACATTTTATATAAAGAAAATAGCCGAGTGGAGCCATGCCTCCCTGAACAGGAAATCCAGGGCTCCAAAGATACCAAGACGCACAGTGAGAGAAAGATTTCAAATCTTATAATGGCATCAACCAGCTATGGGTAAAAAAAACCTACTGACGTGGAATATAAAAGTGTTGTCTGACAGTGTACACTGAAAGCATAACAAGTGTGTAACCACTTGCTGCAATCGTCAAATTTCCATTCAGGGACTGGATCTCGCTGTTGTTTTTTTTTTAAAAGTGTTTGTTGGGCGGATTGGTGCGGCGTTCACAGCGACGAAGGAAGGCCAGCCTCGGGTTTCATGTCATGAAAGGGGCCGAAATGAGTTTCTGTCTGGCCTTTGCATGCCTCGCGTCCCCCAGGAAGAGCTAGAGTGCATCGCTGGGGACGGGAACATCTGGATCGACCTCCTCAGTCGGCTGCCACTGAGATCTTGCCCCGGATAAGCTGCGGGTCAGCGATGATGACGATGATTGTGATGATCTTTACAAATGGGGGGAGCATCTTTGTCCACAAAGCCCACCATGTGCAGCCGCCATGTTTCTACAGAGTCCTAGAATGAACACACTATACATTGCATAGCAGTTGGGATATTGGGATCACCGCAAACTATAACGACACGAGTCCTTTAAGGACAATTTCTAGATTAATTTGCACAAATAAATGGCAGTAATGCAAAATAATCCAAAAATATGATTATGATAGACGTTTCGTTGTGTGCTACATTAGTGGGCTTGACTTCCACAGGTCAGGGATGTTAGAGGGTTGAAGGGATTGACTTGGTTTGGTGGTTTGGAAGTTTGATAAAACATGTAAAATATCTAGAGGAGAAAATTGATGGTTCCTTGTGTTATTAGTCGATCTACAACCGAGACACAACTAGTTTAACTTTGCACTAAGCTGGAGACAGAAAGTTAGAGGTTCCCCCGGCGATGTCAAAGGTCATAGGACTTACTGAGCAGCACCTATTAATCTGTAAACCTAAACCTAACCTTGCTTTGTCTCTCTCTCTATCTCCCATACACACACAAACGCATGCAGATTCAAGAAGGAATTTTGTTGAATGATTTTTGTTTGTTTTGTTTTGTTTTTGCTATTGATCACATGGCGACAAAGAAAGTGTCAAGGTAATTTCCTTTGACTGTGGACTCACGAACAGGCCTCTCTCTGGTAGATTTTCATACTCCATATCTATCCAGTTCCGTTATGAAGTTCACGGAACTGACCCAAATGAACTTGTCCCGCTATTGATCGCGACGCTAAGCAAAAGTAATTTACCCAAGACTTATTGATTTTATTTAGATAATCATGAGATTGATCTAATTATCTGAAACTTAGAGGGAAGGAAAACACTTCTTCCAACGCTGAGTATGAGACATTAGGTTCTAAACTACTGAGAGCGTGATTCGCACCTGAATGTTACACGGCAAAAATTCCCGACAAAGTGATCGCGAATGAGGGAGGAGACATGGATGCAGGAAGAATATAACGCGATCCATCTCGCAGCATCGTACCCGACACATACTGTGTGCATGTGACCACCAACTCAACCTTTCATCCTCTCCCTCTCCCTCTGAGTCCTCTTCAGGCACGCCAGCACCTCCAGGTCCATGGAGCAAGGCTTTCTGGGGGATCAAAAACAGATGTGCCTCCTGCCCCTATTTTTTTTTTTTTTTTTTTTTTAAATTGCACAACACACACACACACACACTGTCTTGTACACACATGCTGGCGGCATTAGAATCAGCACCGGGACCCAGTCGGAGTGACGGCCCAGTGTGACCCCGAGCTTGACCTCAGCTCGCAGCACCTCAGACAGGAAAGGGTGCACAATTGGCTTCATCTGTGACCCTCCGCCCCCTTTCCCCTGCATGAAGCCCCCCTTCTCATTAAGACAAACTGTTTTCAAAGGCAAAGCAGCTTTCACTACCACTAAAGCCAACACCCTGGAGCACAGAGAGGGGCAGCAGGCCGAGGGGAAATATGGAGGGGAGGGAAAATGAGAATGAGAAACAAGTAGAAGCAGAGCAAATGGGTACAAAGGAAATATTCCCTTTTTTTTTCCTTTAAAAAAAAAACAACAAAAGAACAAAAGATCAAGATGAAAGTTAGGGAGAAGGAGGGCAGACTGTAAGAAAATCCAGACAGAGGGGAGAGGGGAAAGTCAGGCATATCACTTGCAGCTGTTGCTGGCTCATGTTCCCAGAATCCATTGCAACTTGGCACAGTTCGTCAAATAAGAAAGGGTGGTGTCATGACTACATTCATATCAAAACATCTAAAACAACAGTTTTTCAACACAGACAAAGGAGAGACTGACAGAGACGGATAAAGCTGAAATAATGATGATTAAATTGTCGAAATTGTTAACACATAGTAAATTTATTTTTTTGTGGATGTGTCGAAGAACCTTTTAAAATTATCTTTTGATTCCTTGGGGGTACAATTCTCACGGCAGCTTCCAAATTTTCAGTTTGGTTTATCATTCTTTCTAAAGCATTTCCCCGCATACATTCCTCCTCCTTTTTTTCTACAACACTCACTGTTGTTCAATCTCGGTGCTAAGTGTTTGTCTGCCACAACGCTCCAGGTCGAAGGGAAAAACATTTGCATATTTCATGTTTGGCAACCTGCAACGGGTAAAGCTAAAGAAAACAAACTATACAGATCTGAGTATGTGGGAGTGTGTGTGTGTGTGTGTGTGTGCGTGTGTGCGCCTGTGTGTAAGTGAGAGTGGCAGGGCATGCTGAGATAGATTAATACCACTGCTCAGAGGGGGGTTCCTCCATTCAGGGCTGACTGATGTGCATCGCAAATTGATTTATGAAAACGGTCCTTAATCAATTATGTGTGGAGAAAGAGGGAGAGAGAGCAAAGCAGAGGGGAAGAAAGAGAAGATCTCAGGGGGTAGAGTGGGAAAGAAAGAGGATATAGAGGATGAATCTGCGGAGGGAGAGGGTGTGAATGATGCTGGTCCTCAGTGGAATGTCTTACGGATGTCAGTTCGTGCCACAGGTGTCCAACATGGATGTGATGGTCTGCCACCTTAAAAAAAAAAAAAAAAAAACCCACATGGCTGATCCTAATATATGCAGCCACTTCTTTCATCACACCGAGCAGGAACATCCATCTTCAGCTACTGCTTTCACGAAAAGGGCAAACGACGCATTGGAATATGTTGAGTGATTGGTCCGATTTGTTTGCGGGAAAGTTAAACAAATGCCGTCCGTCTCCAGATACCTATGCATGGATGGTCACTTAATATAGGAAGCTATAAAGACTGAATGTGCACGGTGGCATAATGCGGTTCTGAGGCAATAATGGTGCCGTTTTCAGGCCTGGGGGCGAAGTAGAGTAGAGCTGCAGTTGTTTAAAAAGCCCTTCTCCTGCTTTGGCCCATTGTGTCTGAGACAGGGGTGCGTGGGGGAAGTTGGGGGGTCACGCTGAGAGATCGTTTCTCCTGCCTGTCAGAACTCTATCTGGGATCCAGCCGGAACTAATCAACTCCAAAAGGCCTCCCTATTACCCAGGGTGCAATGGGCCGCAGGCTGGGGGCTGGCCGGTGGGAAACAGGGAAGAGCATGCGGGAGGACCCCCCCCCCCATTTCACACACACATCATCACTATCACTATCCCTCCACACACACACACACACACACACACACACACACACACACACACACACACACACACACACACACACACACACTATCTCCACCAGCCCATGCAACGCACACAACACTCCCACTGTTTCACACTGAAGCAATAATAAACACATGCAATAATATTTTCACAGCAAGCAATAGCCTGCTTCAGATCAGACCCTCGCACAGCTGTGGAGTCCACGCCTACACACATGGGCACACACTCCATACACAAACACACACACACACACACTTCACTCACTCCACACACATGGACATGCAGTTCCCTATGTCACCCCTTGAATATGGCTCAAATTTTTCTCCAGACATGAAGTGCTTAGGGTAAGATTACTGCAGAATCAGCACCGGCTCTCACCTGCGGGATGTAATTTCGAGCCCCGCGGCACCACTGACCCTGTGATGATTTGATTTTCTTTTGACTGTTCTGTTATTTTATTACACGTGATTGTAAAGTGAGGAATTCAAGTCTCATGCAAACTCTCCCGAGCCAAGAATAGGACTGAAGCGGTGCGACAATACTGTCCTCTAGTGGCCGATTTCCGCACTGCTACAAACATGCAAGCGAGAAGACTACTCTTCTGATTTTGAGAATATAGTGAAAAATCTGACAGACTCTTGAACTGACGTTCGAAAAAATTCCCATTTATATTAAAAACCTAGCAATCCAACCTAATTAAATAACTAAAACTAAAATGTTTTTTTCCTGGCCATTCTTCACTCTATTGTTTATTTTCCATCAATAACTGTTAAATAAATTAAATTAAATTAAATCATATCTGTTCATCGCTTGTTGATCGCTTGTTGAAAGCATCACTTCAATGCTTTATAAAAGTAAACTGTGAATACTACTTGTAGGACATGGGTTAACAAGAGCTTCCTTTTTTCTGTCATAAAAGCACAATTGTAATTACATAAGCCAAGAAAAACCCAGTTTGTATAACTTTACTGCCTTCTGACAGTATCTGTGTAAAGCGTGGATGTTAAGTGTATTGCGGGAATTTTACTGTGGGTTTTTCGGAGTGACCTCAACCTTCTCCACAAAGGTGAAGTGGGAGCAGATTTAAATGAGTAAAGGCCCCGCACCCCACCGCTCCCCCTCATCATTGTATGTGTGTGTGAATCAGTGCTCCAGTCTTAGCGCATATTTTAATCTAACACAACTGACACACTGCTAATTAAGCATGGACTTATTTCCCTTCTCTAAATGGTGCATGATAGAGGAGTGTGAATGCGAGTGTGCGGAGAAAAGGGGGTGCGACGAGGCTGTTCAGATAAAGATGGTGTTTTTAGGGGAGGGGGGGGTGGTCACACAGGAATGATCCCAGGGCCCAGCGGTGGAAGGGGGGGGCATTGAGAGGCACTCGGGTGGGGTTAATCCCCATTCACCACATCCTTCACTCAGCTGCGCTGGCCACAATAAGCCCCGCCTGCCTCCCCCTGCATCTCCACTGTGACCCATGACCCGACGTTTACTACTGCCCTTTATGCCTCTATCCTGTTATTATCTGCAATATTTACTCCTTTTGATTTCCTGGCTGGCAATTGACGTTGCGTACACAGCGCAAACTCAAGAGCTCCTCTTAATACTCCAAAAACACTCTTAAAACCCATAGCAAACACCACCTGAAGTGGAAGTAAGTCAGCTTAAAAGCACTCACTCATGACTTTGTGATTCACAGCAGCAAATAGGACCAGCCCGGGGATGTTGAATAGGTCCTGCATCCCGAGTCACTCAAAACAAAGAGAGGGGAGGTCGGACAAAATTAGCCTTCATCATATAAGATGATGGACAATGAGCAATATCGAAAAAAGCACGACATGAGCAAAATAAGAATAATGCAATAATAGAAGTGCATGTTTTGATATGCAGCATATTTAGAGAATTTCTAATAAAGCATAGACAACTGTGGATCAGCATGGCATAATACAAAGCTCAAAATGTATAAATACATGTTCTGTTATGTGTAACAATGTAGGAATACACATTTTTTGATTAAAAAGATTCCGACGAACAACTGCTCCTTAAGTAACCATTAAGTCTAAAGATGAATAATCAAAAAAAGGACACTAAATAATCATCTTTCTGTACATTCATTATTAGTGATGTTCAAATATTTCAGGTTATAGATAAAAAGATTTAAACACACCAGTAAATTAAAAAGCACAATTAAAATGGGACATTAATCAATGGAAACTTTTCCATGAATAAAATCTACTGCACAAAAGATTGGATACAATATTATTAAATGTTTTTCCAGGGCTTGTTTACCAAATCATAAAGACCCGTCGATAAGACAATTCTGTCTCAGGTATTTACAGACAAAATATCTTTTTTCTCTGGCATCACACCCCAAAATATACTGTGACCAATTTTGTGTGACCAAAACATGAATAATCTGTTTTTTTTTCAGCATCTTTGACATCAAAAGCACTGTCAAAAGAAATATCCTTTCAACAGTATCAAGTATTTGAATACATCCAACCAACCTGGATGTACGATTCTTTTCCTTCTGCTGTTAAAAGGATAACTCCACGTTGCCACCTGTTGATTTGAAAATGTAATGCACCATCAGTCAGTTGCTAAGGTTACCATCCAGCATCCATACAGCCACACGTGACTGCAGCAAAATGAAATGCAATCGACCCTCCCATGGTGATCAAATGTGATTAATTGAAATATAAATCAGATCATACTACATAATTAATCTGGAAAAAGTAAACTATGTGACGTAAAGACTATATGGACCATGATTTTCTGGATTCATCACACTGACAGAGAGATATTGGGTTTCAGTCCAGACTGTGGCTTTCTAGATGTTACATGAGGCGTATGTGCACAGGGAGAATGAGCTGCACAAAGGCCAAAAATCAAAACCACTTGTCTGCATAAAATATTCCCATTGATATTAGAATTAAAGAAAAAATATTGTAGTAGAGAAATGTCAAACTTATTGTGAAATTATTGAGAGGACATTACTGCTTGAAGTTTACATAGTAAACAAGATTTCCTGAAGAATTGGAATTCACAGCATTCAATGCAGTGGGAACATCAGGACACAGTGTTTCTTTTATACTTTCTTCTCCCTAATCAAATATTTTTACCAACTAACCACAGTATAACTTTAATCAACAGAAGAGTAGAAGTATTTTCCAATTATATATTGCTAAAATTGGGGTAAATGTATGATTTGTTCGATTTCTTGTAAACTGAATAGTTATCCACAAAAAAAACAGCCAGATAAATAATGAGCAAAATGTCCTTTAAACAGCAGAAGCATAATTCCAGACAGTTTACTACATGCACAATTCCCTACCTGCCCAAAGCTTTTAAATCAAGAAACAACAAAATAACATTACAAGTGTGCACTGGTATAAGCTTGTGTCCTACAGTTCTGGGGTGTGGAACCAGAATGACAAGGTAGTAAACAGGGGGCAGGATTTCAAAGACGAATGCAAATCTTTGTTGGGAAAGGGAGAGGCAGCCACAGAATTAGTTAGGTGTCAGTGAGTCAGTAGTGAAACACCTAGTAAAGAGCTTGGGAGGGACTGTAATGGTTATGGTGCATCCAAAGCCCTACTGACTTCATGCATCATGCAGAGCATATTTTAGTGTCACTTGACAGTCCGTTACACTACTTTTATGATTATTATTTTTTAAGAATTCATCTCAATGACATGATTATATAATAGCTCAAACCTTGCAATGGTTAATACGAGGATTTAAAACATCCCCAGCTCACAATAACAGCTCGTCTGAAATCAGATCGATACACTTGCATTTACATTAAATAGGTGTCTGAATACTTTCAATGCATAAATACAATGGAGTGTGCATTGTGTACCGCATGCTGCATCAGAACAGTCGCGTCTGAGCTGAAGTGAGAGCTGTGTGAAACAGCTTAATAGCACTACAAGAGGAATATATTTTCAGTATGAGGTAAACAGGAATAGATATGTATGTGAAACAAAAATGTCTTGTGTGTCTTGTCTGAACATGGCTCAAAAAAAATCACCAACAAATCTGAAATGCAGCAAAAAATAGGGTAAACTGTCAGCGGCTCGCTGGTTTTGTGCAAGCTTTGCAAAATCAACCACCTACTATAATAAGGCACTGATGTTTGATACATCCTCAAATGACAAGTTCACTGGGTTTGACAATGAAACTAAATATCATGTCTTGGAAAGTTCTGTTGACACGGGATACCTCACCTCCATACGTTATAATTTTTTTTCATATAATTATATTCATCTCTCAAAGGTCCAACAGCAATACACCAAAATCCACATTTACTAAGTTATAAATATTGTGAATGCATTCAGTGTAGAAAAATAGAAATACTGACAGCAAAATATAAATTTAAGAGGACGATAGGGAGAATCATTGTCTGTGGATTTCATTATAAATTACCTTACATTCATAGAGAGAACACTTAATTTACAAATTGCACCATTACAAATATTAACATAAAGACTTTGTGCAGTGAAAATCTACTCAGTATTACTTCAGGTTCAAAAATAGAAAAGCAAGCCAAGTCACAACCCTTGTTTCCAACCCTGTGTGAATGTTCTCGCACTTCACTGATACTGTTCTGGACCAAAAAAACTTCTCAACAGATACAAATCCAGTTTGCTTGTATTGAACAGAAATTCATAATTGTGAATACAAGAGTCGATTGTGTACCATTATTAGCTCATTTATTCTGGCTCTTTAAAACAATCTTATGTTGTAATTCAGTTTTTCATTTTTCTGTGATTCTGAAGAATTGCAAACGCTGTGAATATTTGTGTGAGGGAGAAGTTAAGAAGACAGTGAGTGAAGCTGATCTATGCTTGTGACCACCTCAGTGGAAAAGATAATAAGAATGCATTTCTAAAACAAAGATCAAGCCAGAACTGGTGTTCCGTCTCAGCTTACTGGCATAATTGATTGTTTAGAAACCGAAATGTGGATTTCTAACTGTTTTGCCACTATTGGTGCGAAAAATACCCAACGTCTGCAGGCAATATTTGGGAGTCTACATGAGTCCACAGCAAGGCTCCTTGTTATTGGGCTGTTCTTCCACAGGGGCTCGAAGTTTCAGTAGAGGAGGTTCCCCACTGGCCGGGGTGTAGTACACCTGGCTCGGGGAAGCAACCTGCTCCGTGCTTGTGGACCCTTGGGGCCCTTGCTGGACTGGAGGACTTGTCCCGTCAATCTCTTCAGCAGGACTGCCCTCCTCTGTGGCAGGAGGCAAAGGTGGCGGCGGTGCTGGGTATTTGTTGAGCTTGGCAGCTGCCCGCTGACGTTTCAAGTCAGCCAGCGTATGGTGTGACTTCTCTCGAGTCATACTGTCTGACCCTTCGCCCTCAGAAACACCAGAGGTGGATCCTACTCCAGATGCAGGGCTGAGCTGATAGGAGGCACTGCGTTCCATGCGACCTCCACCACTCCATAGCTCGCCAGGCACAGAGGAAGACAGAGACACTGAGGTGTCTCCATTCCCGAGGCTGGTAACTATTTTCCGGTCTGTTGCCTCCAATTCATTTAAACTTGTTGTGCCCCCCCCTCCAGTGACCTGACAGGAAAAATAAAACATATTTGAAATTCAGAAAAATATTGATATTGAATAAGGTACATTTTATCCCTTTCCTCCTGATACATCTGGGTTTTCTAGCAAGTCTTGATTTCTCAGGTACCTCGGGGGAGTGTTGTTAGAAAGTATTGAAAGTTAAACTTGCTATCAAAAGTGAAATGTTTTTTCTATAATTCAAGACTCATGCTGCTGCACTATTTAATGGGCATAATATGTGCCAGATCGGGCTGGTGACGTTTTTGACAACGTTGGCAAAGAAAGAGTCAATTCCATTGAGCTCATTCACCATGGTTGCGTGCTGGTGCAGCTCATTGTCTGTTTGCCGGTCCTCATCATCGTCCTGTGGCTCTGGCTGTCGACCCCGCTCCTGCCACACCATGGCCTCTTTGTGGTGCTCCCGACGGTACAAGCTGGACCGCTCATTCACACTGACACGGCGCACCACTTTACTGTGCAGATACACAAGACAGAAGGGACCAGTGTCACTGCATACTCTTGTGCAACAGCAAAATAATCCATTAAACATCCTTTAGGCGTAAAGTCCACTCTTACCCTCTGCTTCCTGTACTAGATGCTCGTCTCTGTAGTGTGCCCTTCTGCCGGTCCTGGCTTTTCATGATGGCATCGTGTTTGTGCTTCAGGTCCATCAGTTTGGCTCTGACCTCCTCATCCATACACACATCTGAAGGGGCAACAGTATTCGATGTGAATGTGAAGTGATGGGACCAAACAATAGTAATTACACTTGAGCGACACGTTACATGATGAGAGCAAAATACGTTAAACATACGCTCCTCTCATGCAGAGTAGAATACCTTTTATTAGGTCTGACTTTACAGGTATCAAAAGGTATTATGGGTAACTTGAATTCACTAAATTTGACATAAATGCACTGACCTGATATATTAAATTTATATGATAATTTTTAGGGGGGGGGGGGCTTCCCGAGATTGTCTTTTGCCCGTCAATTTAAGAAATGTATTCAAGTTTTTTGTTCTTTTGCCTTGCTTGTGAAGGAAAACTAAACAAAATCGTCACACATATTAGTAAATATTATGAAATCGGTTGCTTTACCGAAGAACAAATTAGGGTCTTTTCATTCAAATAATAATGATTTTTAACCCATAAATTTGAAATTTCAAAAAAGTAAACCCGAGTGTAACAGGAAGATATTCCCCCATCAGTAAAATGACAACAAACTTATAATTTTTTAGAATTTTAACAAATTATGCTTTTGTGAATCCAATTTTTGATGCCGGAGCAGAGATGTGACGCTGTTTTATATTCTGCTCCTGAATATTTAAAAATTCACAGAACCTTTGTTGTGTCTGTATTGAGAAAAATCAAAACTGGACGTGCAGACTTCTGCCGTGCACCACTTTGAAATACTTGCCGAGAGGACTTTCCTCAAGGACAGACTTTGCATTTAGACTGGCATCATGGGCCACGAGCAACTCCACCATCTGGATCTACAAAAACATAGAAACATTTTCTCAGTTACATACATGATGGTGAGTTTTCAGTTTACTATGACTGCAGTACTTACTTGTCCCCAGCAGGAGGCGGCATGTAGGGGTGTCCAACCATCACAATCCCTCACCTCCACCTGAGCCCCGTGCTCTAGCAGCAGCTCCGCCACAGACAAGTAGCCATTAGCAGATGCTATATGAAGCTGGAAGTGACAGTTAACATACTATGATACTATGACACGACAGAAAAGTTGGAATGTTCTGGGGACAGGTCTAAGGTTTCACAGTGTCCAAAAACCACAGCAGCAGTGGGCAAGCTGACTAAACATTATTTATTTCATTTGTTAGAAAAATATTTCAACAGAGGGGTTGACTGCCAATTTCAACTTACAAAAACAAGTGAATTAGATTTTAAAAAAAAAACATGCCCTTCCTCTGACTCTTTAATACCCACACATGACCGTCTTACCAGTGTTGTTCCATTATCATCCTGAGCATTTAAATCTGCTCCACTCTGAACCAGGCTCTTGATGTCACCTAGCATGGTGGCCTCTCTAGCCCCTCTGCATTCATCTATAGAGTCCTGGGTTATCCCTTTAATAAAACAAGCAAACAAACACATACACTAACATAGTTAACATTGTGGAATCGCCATATTGCTGCTAATGTTTTAATATATTTTTTTCTGAAGCTTGTCATTCATCTTTGCCACTTGATTTCAAACTGCTGCAGAGAAATGATGACAGTGTTTTGAATTGCCAGAAAACAAAAAAGCTGTACACTTGGTCAGTCTTTAGACTAAATAACTCTGGGTTCTGCTAAAGTTTGCTTTACAGCTACAATCAATATCTTTGAAAGAAAATGTTTCAATATAAGCCATAAATATCTCCAACCCGTCCAAAATACAAAGTTTCACTGACCTTGTTCAGCCATGACCATCTCCAACAGCTCAAGGGTGGCCTCGTCCTCACAGAGGTCATAGGGCATATTGCCATCGGCATTGACGGCAAGCAGGTTAGCTCCTCTAAAAACATCCATATAATAATACATTACATTACTTTAATACATTACTGAACTATATCACAGCTCAGAATACAACTCAGGGATTCTGCATGATGAGTTCAACCACTTCGACACACAAGTGTTGTAAGAGTCTACAGGGTAGCTAAAACAACAATCAAGACCTTTACAGCTTTACTCACGCCTGAATAAGGAGTTGCACCAGCCCAGTGTGTCCACAGGTGGCAGCCGCGTGCAGTGGTGTCCACAGTTCACTGTCGCAGGCATTCACACAGGCACCAGCATCCAGCAAGCATTGCACCACCTCCACAAAATCATCTATGCAACACTGGCGAGACCAGACAGGTGAAGATCAATATGACAATCTATTCATCATTAGTTCTAAAAAAAACAAACAGATGTAAGAAGGGAAATGGTATTAGAATTATATTCGGACAAACAAACATGAAAGAGTCAACAAATTTAACAGTCTGCTTCTAAGGAAAGGTTTCTGTGATCAAGCTCTAAAATGTACTACTATTCAACCTAATATGAATAGATGACTTGTGTGGATCACTGAACCACACAATTGCAAAACACAAAGTGCAATAAGAGATGGAAATGTGCTCTTCCTTGTTTGAATATTTGCAGTGTAATTTGCAGTTGTGTTTGTTTGATTATGCTTGTGTCAAGAGTTAATTAATAAAAAGAGTGCAACCATCTAATGCTGTTTTCCTCCCATATGAACTATAAATATTTAGAAAAGTAATGCAGGATTAAGGTAGTAGAAACTATGACCTTCTACCTAAAATCGTGTATTCATGTAAACAGACTGAGGACAAGTAAAAGCTTAGACAAAATAAAGGCAAACACTACTCAGTGAGCTCAAAGTAATGACTGACACCCAACATAAATACATTGTACTAGAAGGTGACCAGGCCTCACAAAGTGCTAAGGGAAGACTGTGCCTTGTCTCACAATATTGTTCTATTGTTAGCTTGTACATGATTTGGAGTTAGGACAGGGTAACATGGGATAAAGAGTTGATGTTACACCAAAAATGACTTGAATACACATAAAAAAAACATAGAAGTTAAAGTTATTAATATGCCAGATGTCACCACATGTGGCCCTGCTCAGATTTAGCATTAAGACAGTGAGAGAACCAATCACAGGTGGACAGCTGATTAGATAACTTGCCATTTCCAGAGGTCGCCTGGGCCATAAGTGGGAACATTGTGACACAAGGTTGCTTGGCCACATTGAAGGACTACATAATCTACCCGACAACATTTAACCTAAATGGAAATATATATGCCATCAAAAAGCAATGGCAGGATATAGAATTATTACATAACCAGAAGTTTAATAAAACTGTAACTGTAACAGTAAATTACATGTAAGAATACATTGCAAACATCAGTAGGACATACAATTTTCATCATTTCTAACTATTCAAATTGCTGAGGCAAATTTAAGAAAACTTTAGCTCAACCAGAGACTGCGCTCGCTCTCTCTTTGCATCTCCTTTTCTTTGCCATCATCAAGCCAATCATCAAAAATATGTTTGTTAAGTGAGTAGATTGCCTTGTCAACACATGACAAGCACTATGTATGTACAGAGGAATTGAGATCTAAACACATATCACTGAGGATGTTTAAGACAGTTTTATGTTACATTTAAATATGGCTACATAAAACCGTCTGCACTGTGATTGGCTCCTTTTGGACAGATTTTAATACCAGGTCCGGTCAGAGGCCACAGGGTATCCTGCCAAATGACACTTCTCTTGTGCTCAAAGAAATGTGGCATACATTGCAGGAATGCAGCTTATTGATTATTGCTCTTTGTATATCAATTATCAGTTTAAAATCTTGCTAAACTGGGCATTTTCATTAATCATATTTATACACATATTCCTGGCAGACATTTGATTGACCGAAGACTCAGCAGATGGGCCCCAAATTTGTTTTGACTGATGAATCACAAGGAAGGAATATAAGCAACTGTTAACAATTCCAGTCTTCTTCTTACTGTGGCAACGGCATTAGCATTCTGATGAATGCTTAGAGATTAACCCAGTTAGAAACCATCTCGTAATCACACCAGCAACTCCTACTGGTTGGCATGTGAGTTGTCTGCGTACCTGGTGGAGAGCTGTCAGTCCATCCTCATTTACCAGATCGGGGCTCACACCACTGTTCAGCAGTTCCCTCACTAGATGAAGCAAAAACATAACAAAAAAAACTCATCACAAGGTGAGTTTCTTTTCTTTATAAACCATGGAACACATGGATACCCGTTTAGTGCATGGTGTAAAAATAAATGGTTCAAAGATATGTACCTAAAAGCCAATGATAAACAAAATTGGGAACCAGTCAATGTAAAGCATGCATGGTTCGTTTCTTTAGTATCAGTTTAACTGGCCGCTAAGGCACTGACTGAGACATACTTTTGCCTCAGCTTCTCTCGAATACCAAAAAGATTTGGCGTTGATTTTACACCGTGACCTTCAGAGAGGAGCTGTTTTCATGGACAACGGTATTTTGATTAGTCTAAGTTGCAGGCAGCTGGGAAATTCTGCTTAGTTTCCCTTTGATG
Organism: Fistularia tabacaria; assembly: GCA_901007705.1. Lineage (NCBI taxonomy): Eukaryota > Metazoa > Chordata > Actinopteri > Syngnathiformes > Fistulariidae > Fistularia > Fistularia tabacaria. The sequence continues at coordinate 17,224 of CAAKHD010006722.1, forward strand.
GAGTAAAATAATTTATCTCATCTTGAGGTTTCTCAAATACTCATTTATGCAGAATTTGACAGAGCAGTATGTTAAGGGCCTTTTCTGTTTGTCCAGTGTAAGCCTGTTTCTACCCACCCTCTTCCAGATCGTTGCGTGCAGCTGCATCTAACAGGGTGATGGAATTTGGGAATGTCACTTTTGTGGTCCGCGCCTTCTTCTTATCTGCTTTGGCCTTTGATCCTCGTGCTGCATCCTTCTCCATCTGTGCCCATGCTTTGAGCTGTTGTGCGCGGCGCTTCTGGGCATGCTTCAAGCGTTCTGTGGCACTCAGACGCCCTATAGTGGACATCTCAGCCAGCAGCTCAGAGTGATCTGCTGCCATACCACTACAAAAAGATGACCTATGACGACTATTCCTGTTTGCTTTTATCTGGTGGGTTATACACCTGGGTTTCAGGAGTCCAAATTGCTCAAAAACCTGTATTTTATCCAAAAGTGGTTCTACTGTCAGACCAAACAGGCCTCTTCCAAGGGCTGGAAGACAATACAGGATATAGTTTGCAAAAAAAAAAAAAAAAAAAAAAAAAAAAAAAAAAAAAAAAAAAAAAAAAAAAAAAAAAAAAAAAAA
>CAAKHD010006722.1:25423-62724 GCA_901007705.1 Fistularia tabacaria
AACAATCACAAAAATGCACCCGAGACCACACGCACACACGAACGCAAACACATACACACACACACACACACACACACACACACACACACACACACACACACAGAGAGAGAGAGAGAGAGAGAGAGAGAACAGGATATATGGAACTAAGGGGCAAGAGGATGTAAAGTAAAGAATGCGAAGGGGAAAATGAGGAGGAGGAAGGATGTCCAGGAGTCTCAAAGACTATACTTGAACTCCTCTGCCTGTTTTTCAGAAGGAAGTTGAATCATTTCTACCGGCACACAGAAGCAGACAAATAGGTGGGCTCTTTAAATGGTGTCTACAGGATGAGTAGATGGACATGACATATGTTTACAGAATCACCCACACAAAAATATACAGACACGTTGGCAAGGAAAAGCTCAGTGAGGTCTCACCATGAAAAGACTGAAAAACATAGCAGCATAAGCACATAAGTAGGAATGCAAGTGCAAACCAACCTCTGGCAAATAGTGTGACCTTTAAGTAACTTTGTGTTAGTCATTTGACCTGTGACATGCAGTAAAAAAAAAAATGAATAACTGCAAGATTATACGGACATTAATGTCTGATTACTTCAAGATATACTGGAGCATAAAGACTTCCTCTTTCCACAGTGTCTCATAAAGTGCTTTTGGAATTGAGAGCAACTATTGTTTTCACGGAAAATGACCCCCACTAAAATCTGTTCATGAGCCTCGTATATGATCTGTGCTAAGGTGTAAAAGCAGCATTAAAGCATGGTCTTTGGTACCATGTCAGGGTGTGTGTTCTTCTCCACTTAATGGATATTGTGAAACCTAAATGTATGGAAACACCGCAAGCAAATAGTGAGGACTGGTTCGACTAGGAAACTTTGTTTATTTATGTAAATTTGTGAGTTATGTAATGTTATTTTTAAACTCCTCAAAAATGAAAACACAAAGATTATAAAGAGAACCAAACAAAGATTACTTTTTTTAAGCACAAGGCAATATGTCTGTACTCATGACTGAGGGAACAACTATGGTTAATTTTTCTTATTCATAAACCTGATGAAGTATTCAGTGTGTTTGCCACCTCTTCGTGCCACAAAACAACAATGATGCCAATCATCATGTTCTTCTTTTTCTCTCATTTCAGTTCATTTTAAGGCAAAACATTTCTTGGCTTTTAGCTTGAGGCTTTTTCTATCAAATATTTATCATGTCATGTTCATGCTTTGATTACTATTATTATGGCATCATTTCTCCGTAGTACACATCAATGTATATAGCAGTCGGAAAAAATCATGTTTGCATAAATACTTATAGTTTGATACAAAAGTAATCTTTTTTTTGACAACGCATGGTAATGATGTACTTACTTTCATGACTTTACAAGTCAGTTATGAGGGATTTCTTTCTGCATTGATTACTCGTTTTCAGTGATAACGCAATAATCTCACAGAGGAACTATGGCTTGTATCATTGTATTATTTGGGGTTTTGAACTTTTTAAAAGTGATGTAAATAATTTCTCCTTGGATCCATCAATGTCAGACGGCACTTCATCGGTGATGGCACATTATATTCCTGCTGCCGGGGCACATTCAACCCGGTAAACATAACTATGAAACGTCGCCTGTAAAGTAAAGAATACAGTTGACAGGACGGAACAAAGTATTGGTCGCAGTGTCGAAACAGATTAAGCAGCAGATTAGCTAACCTAGCGGTCCCCGGTCAGACTCAACAGGTGGCTGGTCTGACAGCTCGTTTAACGCAAAGAGTCCGTTTAAGCTACCTGGCTTTATTCGGCGCGTTGGGGTGAAGTTAACCAAGCCAGTTTATCCCACCCATGACCCGGGTTAAAACGAGAGGGGCAGTCGTTGAGATGAGACCAGTTCAGTTCAGAATAATGTTACCTCATGCTAACACACGCTACGCTCCGGTTAGCCTCCTTCAGCAAGACGTCAGTCTGTCATACCGGTGTTTGAGGCAATGAAAAGTCTGAACAACGGCGTTATTCAGCTGTTAAAAGTGGGCTAACATTGTGCACAGTGTGCGTTATTAAAACGAAGCGACCGTAAGAATCTTAGCGACCTCTTACCTGTTGCCTTTCTACTCTTGGGTAGCTCCTGTGCAGGTTGGCGGCAGTGTAGCGAAGTAGTGGCAGTCCGTTGCTCCAACCTGCCCTCGGGGGAAATGCTTCACCATAACAACCGGACCTCAGCACTCTCCTCCGGGGAACAGCCACCGCCAGAGGGTGCCAAAGTCTACAAGCTACACCGCAGCTCCCTAAATAAATATTCTCTGATGACAAAGGAACACTTCGATATTTCAAGCTGGTCTTTCATTGTCACAATTACCCACAAATTCCACTCATACGCGAGCGTATGAGCGTGTTTGTGCTTCCGTGTCACGTGACAACAACACATATCTGCAAGACCAAAACAGTGTTTTGTTTATCAACAACCAAAAGTGACTGAAATCGGAGCAGAGCTGTCCTCACATATCTCTTACATTCAACGACTTTATCAATCCAATTCGGTGGATTTGGTGAGCATAAGACAGACAAACTGACCAAAAACAAACAAATGAATGGATAAATGAAAGGTTCATTAATGTCACTGTAAAAATGTGTGCAGGCCCGCTAAAAAGAGGACGTGTGACATGTCAAAGGAAACAAATTAACCTTGTTAATGATAACGTATGAAAAGTGCGTTTGCAAACCCTCTACTGTGTTTGTATGACTTGTAGTGTCACATTCTGAATAAGACAACAAAATATACTGTACTTTAGGAATCATATAGGAAATTATATGAGACTGTTTTTCTAGACATTCACTTGAGGCTTGGAAACAATTACAGGCGCTTGCTGTGATGGATCTAATAGCATATGATGCTCAGCGCCTCAAGCATTGTTGCCATCACTAAATGAGCAGGACAAGATGTCAGTAGGGTTTGGAATTTGTCAGTATTCCAGGAGACGGTACCTTGAAAATCATAAGAAAACAAGCTAATTTATATATTTATATCACAGTTATATGACTCAAAAAATAGGGTTAGGTGCAAGAAAAGGAAAGGGCCACAACACGTTTTGCTGGTGTTCATATATACTGTAACTCATTTTGAGATATTGTATATATCCCTGAGGTGTCTGCTAACAAATAAGCATATTTAACATCTGATCTACTTATAGAACTAGAAAAAAGATGGAACACACCGTTCCCCCAGAAACGACAACAAAAAAACTGAAAAATTATAACACAGAGGTCGAGGCAAAAATGGTCAATGAGCATTGCACAATACAGAATTGTGAAACAAAAAATGAAAAAAAAAAACAAAAAACATGACGCTAGAAAAAGTTTACTGTGATATCAACCAAAGTTAGTTAGCTCTGTTAGACAGCAAGTGAATGACTGATATTTTGTTCACCATAAGGTTTATGTGCCTGCATTAAGATGGGAACACAAAAAAGTGTCTGTTTTGCTATGGAATTTAGAACATAAAATAAGGAAGCAATAACTATTGGAAACCAATGTACTGTTCACATTGTTCCAAACTATGATGTGAGTAACTCGGAAAAAATGAAAATTCCATGATCTGTTTTTTCTTTCTTTCTCAACTATGTAATGAATGTATAAAACAGCAAGCCTCATGTTGTCTGCTTAACAGAATCAAGATTGACTGTATCATTACTCACCTGTCAGAGGGTGGTTATAAATAGAGAAAAGCTGGGAAAAACATTATCATCCCTACCAGCTCTTCAGCCCCATCCTTTCATAAAAGTTTTAAAGAAACCCAGAGTAATCACTTTGGTGAATATTGTAATAAATGCAGTCAGAAAACTTACCATTGTCACATAATAGAGCTGTCACAAGACAAAGAAACATCTCTGCCTCTCTTTGTCACAGAAGGTCAAACTTTATTTCTTGTTTCAGTATCAACATGTACCCTGGGACAGCTTTTGCAGAGGATTTGCATGGAGTCAATCCGCCGATGTGAACAGCCTTGCTCTTGATGCTCTCCCATTCATATGGTTTCCCATTCGTCTCATGCATAGCTCACTAATCCAGCAAAACCTATTAACTACAGCAGACAGGAAGAGATAGCTTGACAGTTTGTATTTAAATCAGTGTATTTTGAACAGTGAATTGGACTACCAGAGGGAATGTAAATGGGGTCCAGGCTAATGAATGAGGGGCTTGCCAGTACATGTTCCCTTTTTGTATCCACGGAAAAAATTAGAGCCTCAAATATAATATAAATGTCTGCAGAACTGCTCTCTGTTATCTCAGAGGAACTGCCATGAGAGCTGGAAAACTCATCCAAGCTTTCGGAGGGTTTTGCGTGAAACCACTAGAGGGGGACACATATTCAGTGTCTCCATGGCAAACAGGTAAGGCCCTTCCTCTTTGCAGCAGGTGAGAGAGGTTTGTTACTGATCGTGTTAATAACACCAACAAGGAGCAGTGGCATCAGTTCTAAGCAGCTGGTATGTAACTGAAAAATATAAAGATATCAAATGTGCGTGGTAAGAGATTCCCCGAGTGATTCTCTAAGAAAGACTGGCTTAGGTTTTTATACAAAGGGAAATAACATATAATGGCTGGCAATCATTCTCCTAAATATCAGGAGTTGTTGTAAGGGTTGAAAGTCCGAGGACACCTGAGCTGACAAACAAATTTAAGTTCAGTCAGTGAATTGTAATTCAGTGCTGTCTGTGGAAAAATCCTAAATCGCCTTTTTTCTTTTTGAAATTGAACATCTCTTTGAGGGGCTGATCTTAATGAGTCCTTTTACCCGATGCGTTTTCTCCATCAGTGTATTCAAACATACAGTTGTATGTTTTGAGGCCTTGCGTTTCAACCGAAAGTTGTATGATTTTGTTGATTGGCAGCATTAAGTATTTCTGTTTCTGGAAGGTGTGTGTGAGGGCTTCTGTTCGAGGCGTGAACGTCGAACGCATCGAGGACACTTCACAGCTTGTAAGCAGCAGAAAACCTATAAAGGGTGTTGAATAGTCATGTGTATTTTCATATGCTAAGCAGCTCCTCTGGGAAGGGAACGGTCCTCAGCTTGCCAACGGGGTTGCTTCTAATCCAACTTGTTTTCACTGTCTTGCTGGGAAGCAAGAGTTTGCACATTAACACTACGTTAAGTCGATCAAAAGACACACATTCCCCCAAAACCCTGTCTTTTCACCAGCCGGTGAAACCCTGAGCTGTTCCAAGACCCCCACTGTGGGCAGATGAGCAAAAATGCTCCCCACTTTACCGGCATTGGAATAATGAATCTTTTTTTTCATTTTTAATTCTGCACCCTACCATTTGGTTGTTTTGAGTTCTTAAACACACACACACACACACACACACACACACACACACACAGTGAGTCTTTGAGGTGTGTGTGCAGGGCCCACTGTGAAATAGCAGTCACTTTCAGTTGTTTTCAAGACAGATTGGAGATTCTTTTTCTTCTACTTTAAAATATATATATATATATATTCAAACCACCAACACACAGGCCTTTTCAGGCTTGTTTATTAGCGATTTTGCACTCGGCCAAAACCAAAACAGTGTTGATTGAACGTAGGCTTCTGTCGAAATAACTGGTTTCTTGCTCGCAACCCTCCCCCCACGATCTCTGCTTGTACTTTCGCCTGGGAGAGGAGCCTTCTATCATTATCAAATCCTACCTGAATGCTCTTTTCTTAATGTTTCTCATTTCTTCACGATTAAATTAAAGGTTTTTTTTTTCCCAACCCCCTCTCCATTACGCACAGGATACCTTGGTGCGTAACCTCACAGTCGCCGTTTCTGAGTGAGTTCTTCAATTTCTCAAGTCGCATGCTTGATATTATCATAAAGGTTATTTACAGTTTTACTGTCTTTCTTTCTCTCCCCTGTCGGACAGAGACCCTCCCCAGTCCCCCCGCGGCGATCAGTCATTCTGCCCCTCAGATAACGCGTCATTCTCTTCTCGATTACGCAGCGGGATTTACATGAAACTGTTAATTGTTTGCTCTTCAAATAGAGCCAGCCTGGAGCCAGCAGTCTGCCAGAAGTTAAGGACCGACTCTTTGACCTCCCTCCCCCTCTTTCTCCGTGCTCTTGTCCGAACGTGCGGGGCCCACCGCCCCCTCCCCTCCACCTCTACCCCCTCTTGGGTGATCAGCATGACAAAGCACCGTCCGGACCGCAGCCTCCTGGCACCGCCCGTCCTGCCGCACCTGGGAGCCCACCGCGACCATCACCTTGACTCGGCCAGCGACGCGCCGCTGAGTTTTCCTCCCGGCGGCGTGGCGCGCAGCTCCTCGGCTCCACGGTGGCCCCCCCGCCCGGTTCAGATGGTTCCCCGGCACCCGCCGAGCTTCGAGAACCCGCAGCGCCCCGCCGACTCCACAGCACCCATGGACAAAGCGGCTCTCCTGCCGGTCTTGGCGTACCCCGGCGCCGACGGAGAGGGGACGATCCCCCGGGACGCGTGGAGCGGCGACCGGGAGAAGAGCGGCGCCGGCAAGAAGAAGAACTATCAGCGGTACCCGAAGCCACCCTACTCCTATCTCGCGATGATCGCCATGGTGATCCAAAGGTCCCCGGAGAAGAAGTTGACTCTGTCTGAGGTGAGCGGTTCCCGTCTGCGTGGACGCGGCGGGGTTCGGGTGGCGCACGGCGGTTTTTACGCACGGCGCCGCGTCCGGCCCGTCTTTAGCTTATGCAAGGAATCCGCAAACGTGTAATCTCTCGAAGACGGACCAAAGCAGATACGTTTTAAAACAAATAATTCGATCTCTCATTTATTCCAGCATGAACGATAATCGTACGGTTTACCAGTTTTCTAAAAACAGAAAAAGTGATTGATGACACTTGGAGACTCCCAACCGTGCCATTCTGGTTGAAGCGTGATAAGGTTAGGCTGCAATGAAACCAGACGCTGATCGGTATCAGGGAAGATAAGATATAAAGAAAAGAAAAAAAGGCTGAATTTGGTGTAATAGGGAGTGTGTCCCGTCGAATAAAAAGGAAATGGACATTCAACATTTTTCTTTTCCAAATCCACCACCAACATCATGCATGCTTGTTGGAGGTGCAGCTTGTGATGCAGTCATGAAATTGTCTCGTCGCAACTTACAATCAATATAACATTATTAGAACCCTGTATTTTATTTGTGCAAGTTAAATAGAAAATGTTCCTCATGTAGTTCTGAGCTTTCATCTAATTTTTTTTAACTCCATTTTTTAGATCCTCAAGGAGATCAGCACTCTCTTCCCATTCTTTAAGGGGAACTACAAGGGCTGGCGGGATTCCGTGAGGCACAACCTTTCTTCGTATGACTGCTTTGTCAAGGTTTGTATCCTTGTGGGATTTCGATTTAATGGGAGTGCTCACGAAACGCCTACACGGTATTGTCCAGATTTGTGGAGAGGGGTGGGGTCAGAGATGAGCTGTCGTGGTAACATAGTCCGATGGACTTTAAATGGAAACCTCAAACTGGTTTGAATGCTCCTGTCCGCTGTTATTCTGATGGTTAACACAGCAACAAGATCAGTCTTGCCTAACTGGGTTGGCAGGCATAAGATGTTCCCTTTCCATCCTCCCTCTACCCACAGGTGCTGAAAGACCCTGGAAAGCCCCAGGGCAAAGGAAACTTCTGGGCTGTTGAGCTGAGTCGGGTTCCCCTGGAGCTCCTCAAGAGGCAGAATACTGCGGTATCGCGCCAGGATGAGACTATATTTGCCCAGGATCTGGCCCCTTACATCCTACAGGAGCACAAGCCCGAATCTGATCCACCTCCTGACCCCGTGACCTCCCTCCCTCCCGTACACTCAAGGGACCCTTCCCCACCACAAGAGGACTTGTTTCGACCCAAGCTGGACTCGTCCTTCGCCATTGACTCTTTGCTACATAGCCTGCGCCCTCCCAGCGCTGTTGGGGACGTGGACATGGGAATCAGGGACTGTTGGGGCGAGGTGGAGCGCCCTCGACTCTCGCCCCCTCAACGGCCACGCTACGCCTCTTCTGCCCGCAGCGTTTCCGCCAGCTCCGCAAGCCCGGCCTCAACGTCGTCCTCCGATGAGGAATGGAAGGGTATGTCCCTGCCTGGGAAGCGCGTTCCTCGCGATGGGGAGGCAAGATTAGATTGTTACGATGACTACAAACCGCCGCTGCAAAAATCGGCACGTCGGGAAACCCCCGCCCCTCCCTGGGAGCTGCCAACCTCCTATGCCAAATATGCTCCCCCGAATGCCGTTGCCCCTCCCAGCATGCGTTTCAATGGAGGTTCCCTAATGCCACTCCATGGCAGTATCCCACTCTATGGCTACGGGAGCCCTCCAGTTGCCCCAAGCCACTTTTTAGGCCCTGCCTACTGGCCTATCCTTCCCAGTGGGCGAGTGTCTGTCCAAGCTCCTCCCCTCATCATGGACCTGGACAACATGCTGCAGTCTGTGCCTCCAAATAAGAGTGTGTTTGATGTGTTAATACCGGCCAGTCAGAACTCCCACTCACATCAGCAACCGCCCAGTCAGTACAACCTTCACAATGGGTCCCCCATGAACAGGTACTCGCAGTACTGACCTAGCTGAGTGAATTTTTTCATACAAAGAAACTCAATCTGTCACTTTAAAATGCAGAAACCCTACTGACTCAAAAGATTCACAGAGAAAAAAGTAAAATAGGGCGTCTCCAAAATCTCTACTCGCACATTACCTCTGGCCGGGTTCAGCCAAAAGTATCATGATTGCTTTTAGCATGGACAAGTATTTTACTTTTCTGGGGTCAGTATTTTAAAAATACCTCATTGCATTTTGTAATTACGGACTATTGAATTGGAGGAGAACCACCACTACAAGCTGTTTGATAACTATCTACCTCATTCTTTCAATGAAAATGACTGCCTGCAGGCTCTTGTGGATAATTTGCACTGTTTTTATCAGTATTGTTTTCTTGCCACCCTAAATTACTTTTGTGAATGCTGAATTTTATGGTCATGTGCAATAACAGGCTGTTTTGCAAACATCGTCCAAAGTAAACCAAACTGGCAGTTAAAAGACAAATTGCGGGGAAAAAGAGCACAAAAATGTACCCTGACAGCGATCGATTAACCGTATGAATGTAATGTAGAATTTGAAGTTCCTGCAGTTTGAATTTTTTTGTGAAAACGATCCCTCCCTGTGTTTGTGTGGACAGATGCTTACTGTACCTGCAATCATGCTTGTGCTATTCGTGATTTTTACTTTGTTGGTTCGGATGCTTTCAGGACAAATTGTTATGTCCTAAAATTTGACTATGCCTGGCCTTTCTGCAGTGGTACAGCTGAAAAAGCTGTAATTTTGATAATGAGCCTAACCACAGCTATGATTGGCCCTTAGATCTGACCCCGCCATGGTTTTTCACCTTTTCCAAAAACATTTTTAGGAAGGAAAATGCATCAGTAAGTCTTCATGTTCTCAGGGCCTTGAAGACCATTGTACCAGAGAACAACCAGCAGTGTCTACCTCAGGTTTGGAGTGTGTTTCTTGTAGATTTTGCACTGTGGATTATTTGCACTCTTGATGTCATAATAATTTCTCGAGTTAATTTTTCTGTCTACCTACATCGACACGTGAATGTTTTGTCAGATTTTCTTTTCCTCATTATGCAGTGTTTCTTAGATTTGTTCACTGTAAAATGAAGCAAACCGATCACTCTGAACTGTCAAATGAGGTTTATAGTGCTAAACAGGGTATGTAATAAAACAGTTTATTCCAACTTTCTCGCACAGTGTTGTAAATATTTAAACTGAAACTGCAAGTTTAATATCACTGTCGTTTTCAGAATGTTTGCATAAGTTAGGTGGCGTCCAGTGGATGGGTTAGTGATCTAAAAATTCAGCAGTATGATCCATTAAAAGAAAAAAAAAGATAAATAGATCATTGCTTTGGTTCCCCTTTAATGTGAGCAGCAACAATTGGGAAGTTTCTTTTTTCCACCTCAGGATTTAAAGCGGATCAGATAGTATTTGGATGTTTATTAAACTAAATCATTGTGTCATTAGTGACAACTTAAGCGGCTTTACTGGGAAGAAAAAGGTTTACATTTAAGTTCAAAATGAGAGTATAGATGATTAAATATAATTTAAAGCAACATTATTTTTGGGGGGGGCTTGAAATTAGTTTCAACAATGTTTTGATAATAGATTAAATTATAACAAAGGTAAATTGCTGTTCATTCCTTCAGTGATGGCTCTTCTTGTGTTTCATCACTGGGCAACTGACATGAAACTGCCCTTTTTCAGATGAAGTGAGGTTGGAATTCTCCTGAACTCAAATGTTTATGGGATAAACTAAAAATGTCACAATCGAGTAAAACATACAAAGCTAGCAAATACTGTTGGTCCTGTTTAGAACGAAAGGTCACAGATATAGGAACCTCGTGTTAAATGTATTTTCCTCCATCCCAATTGTTTTGTCAAAATTATAAACACTGATGCGCTGCGGAAACCAGGAAACTGAACTGCCCGTGACATTAGTATAAGAGGTTGTACTCCTGATCCAACACCTAGCAATCCGATTTACATCCAAAATCTGGCAGCCATCAACCTCCTGCTGCTTCCTCTGCAGTGACCACTATCTCTTTATCAGTCGCCTATGCATGCCTGCACTCTCTCACCATCCTTGCTGTAACGCTCAGGGATCATTCCTCACCAAAATAGGGGAGGGGGACACCAGCGGGGACATTCCCCCCTCCCCCAAACATACAGCCATTCAAGGGTGCATCTTTGCACTCTATTATGGATTTACGTGGATAATCGGTTGTCACATTGCAGTAAGTTTTAAATCATTGGTGTGATATTGAGGCAGTAATACTGCTCAAACCGCTGGGACTCCTTTGCATATTTATGTTGAACACTCCCAACAGATTGAAAATACTCTTACTGTCTGTTGAGGAATGTGAGTTGAGGAAGGAATGACACTTCTTTGTAGAAATTGGGTTTATTTTTCTTCCTGTTGAAGTATAACAATTTTTGTCCGATGAAGAACGGACCAGTAGGTTAAAAGGTGATGGCTGTGATTCCAGTCGATTAAATCAAACTTATCAAAAATAGTTCAGGGAGAAAACATATGTCTTCAGATTTTGAAATGTGGTACAGGCAAATGTGAAATGACACTACAAAATCTTTTCAGGACAACATTTTTCCAATAAGTGGAATGATAAGTTTAAGTGAGCAATGTGAATTGCTTACTTCGCATGGCATTAATGCGAGTGTTCAGTCATCGGGCCTATTCATGTAAGAGCAGTCTGCTGGAACTTTTCCTTTCATGATAAGTGACAATAGATCTTCTGGATGTTGAATATCTGCCATCACGATGATACTTCACAACAACATAAACTGACAACCTTCCACACCAAGTTAGTGTCGTTATGTCTTCATATGTGTTACTTGTTTCTCACATTTTAGTTATTAAAACAATTTTTTCTTTCCTTTTTAAAACTGATTCTCTGACAACCATACAGAACACACATCCTTGGAATTTTTCCATCTCTTTTTAAACCACGGGTTGTAAGCCAGTTTCTTTCACACCCCCTCTTGTGCCATTCGGTATTCAAAGACGCTGCCTCTCTCAGGGAATGTTTCGTTCAGTCGCCTTCGCTTCGTTGTGGGCCTTTTACTTGCTTCCTCTTCTGTTCCATACCCCCCGCCTCCAGGGGTGTAGAGGCAGAACAGGTCCTAGTGGTGGTGGTGGTGGTGGTGGGGGGGTTAACATTTTAAAGCAGGCATTTGAGACATGTGACATGACTTTTTTTTAAGGGCTTCAACCTCAGATGCACTCAATTTTATCATGAACTCTTTATTATGCTTTATCAGTCTGTATTGATGATTGATGATTTTCAGAATGGTATTGTGCTTTTATAAAAGGACATGATCGTCCTTAATATTTGCAGCAATAATCGATCTTATGCTCAAGCAGACCCCTTTCTTTGAAAGATTTTAGATTTTAGTTTAGGTATAGACTTTAGTTTAGAAGTGTTTTGTTTTTTTTTAACCGGAACTGTCTGATGACTGCAAAATAAAAATGTATTAATTATAATTTCTGTGGAATTTCACTAAACACATGGAAATAAATAATAAATGTAAAAATCCAATTCAATCTTTTCAAATAAATATAGATTTATTACAATAACTCGTCCTTTTCCTTGTGGTGTTAATTCAAATAAACTCGTGTTGCTGTCTTACCCCTGGTTGCAGGCTGACACTGGTCTTGGCTCCCAGATTAAGGACCCTTCCATCAGTCCTCTGAAGCAGATTCAACCCCGCCGCACCATCTTCGCCCCCTGACCAACACAGACATTACATTGAGGTTGTTTGTCACTCAGCAAAATGCAAATGAATAGGGCCGTTCAGTAGGGATCAAAGCGTGACATTTTACCATGGAGACCGTAAGGACGAGTCGACCGCCTCTCTGTCAGTACGGACAGAACCACCGTGTTCCGAAACAAAAGCTTTCGAATCACACCGTCTCCTCCTTGGTATTTCCCTGCACCTCCTGATGAGGGTCGCAGGGAGAACTGCTCCAAAATCACCGGATACCTGAGCACCAAATGAACAGCAGAACAAGATCTCTATTACTTAGAAATGTCGATTGATGCAACACTTGGGCTTCATTGGCTAAAACATGACCCCGAGTCTGACCTCTTCTCCAGAATCTCTGGATCGGTGATGCGGGTATTGGTCATGTGACTGTGAACTCCACTCCTCCCTTTCCAGCCTGGCCCCGCCCCGGCTCCTCCCGCAACAGTCTCGTAGTAACCGACGCTCTCACTGCCAAACGAAATGTTGTTCATGCAGCCCTGGTAAAAAACAAACAGAAAAAAAACAATGTTGGACAAAAAGATTCATAATCAGAATCCTATCTTTAAAAAAATTGAGTGATTATTTACAAAAATAGAGCCGTACTTTTTAAACGTACAAATGTAGCCCTGCTTACCTGAGAGGCGGAGCAAACCTCGAAGGCCTTAAAGATGACGTCCACAACTCTCTGAGATGTGAGCACATTTCCTCCAACCACGGCAGCATCCTGGGAGGGCTGCAGGATCGAGCCTGGGGGGATGATGACTCTGATCGGAGCAAGGCATCCCTGGGCGTGGAACAAAACAAGGTCACGTTCGATAAAAAATTTAAATCAATTAATTATTTTTTTTTTTTTTTACCTTGAAAATAGAACATTAAGCGAATGATTGGATAAAAAGATTATGGGCTGAAAATAATGTTTCCTTCGAGTTGTGAGGATTTCCTGAGAATATAAGCACTAACCTTGAGGCAATCTACAAATGATCGACCAGGGATCTATGACAACTTGCAAACGGACAACAAAAGCATTATCCATAAAAGTGTTGTTTTTTTTTTTCACCCACCCCTGGAGAAGAGCACTTCACCTGATTGAGGGGGATGTCCTGTCCGACCATGCAGCGCAGGCAATATATGAGGGCAGAGAGGGTGATCGCCCGCGGCGCGTTGCAGTTACCCCACACCTCTGTGCCCGTCCCAGTAAAGTCAAACACTGCACTGCCCTACAGTGAGAAAGATTTTAAATTGTTAACAGTTTAAATTGTTGTAGCCCATCGTTCCTCGCCGCTCTCATTATGGATTTTAATTTTCTCAACCAGAGATCTTCCATTGAGAGTCTGCGACAAAGATCCAACTTTCCTCATACTCCCTTTCTGTATTCTGAGCTTAAACAGAGGGATTTGTTCACCTGAATAAAAAAATGTATTCTACAAAAACACCATGATAAAAACAGATTTTATAATATTTGTGCACTTAGTGAAGACATGTAGATTATTTTCCTACTATCCTATGTACATGTATGTTGTATATGCATAGTTCTAAGGGATTTCATGCCTCAAAATATTCACCTTGGGGAGTGTGTGTGAGACATCAGGGGCTGGGCATATGCACAAGTTGATCTGCATCTCCAGAATGACTTAGAATATGATGAACTGTTCTTTAGAAATGTGTCTTGTGTTTAGACTGGAATGTATTGACTGCATTGAAAATTGTACAGCACTGCCACAACATAAGAGATTGTTGTACAGTAAAGTAATTCAGGTTTTTTTTTTTTTTCTTTAAACGATTTTTAAATGCTCACCTCTTCTTCATTAATCTCAACCTTCAGGCTGATCCGCGTGCCGTCATCCATGAAATCTTCAGACTCTACCACCAAGGAGCCGGTCTTCTCTTTTCGTCGTTTTGCAAAGTCTCTCAGCATATCTCTTACTGCCAGCTCTGCGTTACTCTGATACAAACAGGTTATCATTGAGGACTCTGTTATTCTACAAAAGTACTAATATTATACATTATTTTCCTGCAGTGCTATTTAGTTATGTGCTTTTTTCCATGGTCCCCTTGAAGCCAGTATTACCTGAATGTAACCCATGTAGGCCTGAACCACGGCCAGCCCGTAGCTGTCAATCAACTCCCCCACCAGCTGGCTACCTCTCTGATTGGCTGCCACCTGAGCTCGCAGGTCGGACAGGTTGTCATGGAGATTGCGAGTCCCGGAGGAGCCTGGGTACTGAGCTGGGGCCATCAAAGCCTCTGTTACGGCTGATAGGGTGGTGCACCCGAGGGGGCCATGGGAGAAAGACAGGGAGAAATCCAAAAGCATAGAGGGAAAAAAGATGAATTAATAATTCCATTATCATTATATACAATACAAATGATTATTTTTATAGACTTGTTTCAAAACTTTCATGTAAGAACTTGTGACATCCCAGAACAGCAAACTATAGCCTATGAGGAAAGTTCTGCAATAGTTTTAAAATTGTAAATATTTCCAAGAACAACTGTCAAAGCCGCTGTGTGAGCAGCTAATCTTCTCATTTGATCTTCATATCAATCACTGTGCATTAAACCTACCAAGAACATTGATTATCAAAATATTATAGTTACGATATAGAAAGAAGACAAAAATTACACCAACTGGTATCGTCTTATAAGATCAATTGTTAGCACTATTAAAGCCAGTGGTTGCAAGGAATCGGCTGCATTTATAGTGACGAGTCGGATTATTTCATCCAAATTCTATGAAAAAAAAAAAAAAAAATCCTCGATTCTTACCCTGCTCCTGAAACACACCACCGGTGACAAGTTTAAACGAGACGAAGACGGCACCCTCCTGCTGGAGAGAGGTTGAGTGTGGGGGCATGGAGCCC
This sequence comes from Fistularia tabacaria, assembly GCA_901007705.1. Lineage (NCBI taxonomy): Eukaryota > Metazoa > Chordata > Actinopteri > Syngnathiformes > Fistulariidae > Fistularia > Fistularia tabacaria. Next base: position 40,598 of record CAAKHD010006722.1, read on the forward strand.
GGAGTGATGCCCCCAATATCAGCATGATGCCCCCTGCTGGCCACAAAGAACACCGGCCCGGTCACTCCTTCTCTAAACACCTGGGATGAAAAGGGGGGAGGACAGGAAATGATTGATGAGTGGAAAGGAGAGTTTAAAAAAAGACTAAAGAGTCCTTATTCTGAGCAGAGAACTTCATAGACGCACCGGTGTGATGACCGTGAGATCTGGCAGGTGGCTTCCCCCTGCACATGGGTGGTTACTCAAAATCACATCCCCTTCCTTCAGATTGCCTCCCAACGATTTAATCTGAAAAGAGGAAAATAAGAATGGAGGGAAATGCTTTCGCTTACTCCGTCTTTGTCTTCCCTGTCAACTGCTGGAAATACACACGTCACATCTTCACCTGGTACTGGACAGTTTCCTGCATTGCACCGAGGTGGACGGGGATGTGGGGTGCGTTAGATACCAAACCCCCGTCTGGTCCAAAAACTGCGCAGGAGAAGTCAAGACGCTCCTTGATGTTGGTGGAGATAGATGTTCTTTGTAGGACCCTGCCCATCTGTTCTGTGAGAGGGCGGGACAAAACAGAGTAGTTTGTCAAAATTAAGTTGTGACATATTGCATGAGCAATAAACACAACTATGCTGTCGAACAACCTTACAGTGACCCAGCCTTTGCAGCCTCACCCAATACTCATCAGCACATCCCCTGTTTAATTCTCCTTTGAATTCCATCTAACGTTTTGTGTTGCTGCGTTTTTTGCTGACCTGCTATGCTCATGAAGCGGTGGGAGAAGATAGAGAGCTGCACGGTGTTGAGCTGAGTGCCGAGGACACAGTGAGGGTCAGAGCCCACGGTTACGCGGACATCTCCCCCCTCTGTCAGGCTGGCCTCACAGCATGGCTCCACCAGGATAGTGCTGATGAAAAGGCATGAAAAAAAGAGGCACAGTTGACATCTGACTCCTCAGTGACTCCTATCAGTAAAAAGAACAGCAGGATAAAACTTAAACTCTAAAACCTAAATATGCACGTAAACATAGTCTTAGAATAAAAACAGTCTGAGAGTTAGTCGCGGTAGCTATGGGGAAAATTCTTGCCTATTCTTGTCAATGATGATGGCTGGTCCTTGGATGTTCTGATGACATATCAGATCCTCCCATAGATACACAGCAGTGTCAAGATAACCTTCCTCGAAGTAGCATTTTTTCATCTGCAGAGAAAAAGAATGCAAAGATGACTCATCATTTCATTAAGACCACTTGACGTGTCCTGTGTTCGCGGATGAGGTCAAGTATCTCATCATGGTCAACAGAAAGAAAAGGAAAATAAATGTCATTATTAAGCAACTAAAACACACTCAGTTATGAGGAAGACTATTTGTTGTTTGTACAATTATGCAAAAATAAGTCCATGTACCGAGACAGGTTTGGCCTGTCCGCTTCCCTTCTTTGATTTATAGACAGATTGGATGCCAGACTTTCCACAACCCCGCACTCTGATGTCATCGATCACGACGGGTCTGTCTGATATCGTGAAACCGAACTCCTTCAGATATCTACAGAGGACAAAAGAACAGATGAGGGCAGGATGACAAAAAATGTAAGATGCTAATTAAAACACATTTATTATGGGTTGTTTTTTTTTTTTTTTTAAATGATAGTTATGATGATTGTTAGTGTAATGCACTGAATCATCCATGAATGTTTGAGTGTATGATGTGAAATTGTGAGTGGAGAGCGAACCTCTTGGTGAAGGCACTATGGAAATCACCGGCACGACAGGTGTTGGCGTTGCTAGGGAAACCAGTAGCCGTCACCATGAGCGCGCAGTCTGTGCCCTCATAACGCAGGTGCAGGAAAACCTCGGTGGTTATTTGGCCACTGTGAAGACGGACATACAGAGCTTCTTAAATTTTTATGTGCTCATGTTAAATATCATTTAGAGAAAAAGGAATGCAACCGCTGCGGGTGACACTGTTAATTAATTTTCAAACCGGTAATACGAAAAACTGAAATGAACAGTGCAAGCTAAGACTGACGAACGGCCTGTGAATAATCTCATTGATAGCATTTCAAAGATAGAATTGTGCTCATTATGAATTAACTTTTAAGTGTGTGGTCTGCAATGTTCCTGGAATTCCTGCTAAATATTCATTGGAGAATGTCAATGCATTCGAACAATGCTCCGTCTAATTAAATCATTCTACTAATTAGTGAAATGATTCAAAAACAAATCAGATAAAAAAAAGCTGCATTTTCTTCCTCAAAAGGGCAATACTAACTATGGAAAAGAAAAATAACTGGCAAATCATGAACAGGAAAATGTTGATAGTTTTACATATTTTACAGTCTCTCATTTCTTTGTTTACTATTGCTTCAATATTTGTCATCATTTTTATCACGCTCCATGGGAATCATTTAAACCAGTTTCCCCTCTATTGTAATTGTATTCCACTCATGAAATTCATTTTAATGCCCCAAAACAGAGACTGTGTTATTTGTTGTCACTGACCTGGCAAATCCCCGAGTTCGGAGTGTATCATGGCAGCGTTTCAAGAGCAGCTCCACCCTGTGGTTAAGCTCACTGAAAGAGCGCTGCTCGTACCGCAGCGAGCACGGTTCCTGGACCTCCTCCACCACATCTGCGAGAGCCAGACCGTAGGCAGAGAGCACGCCACTGTACCTGGGTGCGGGAAAAAAAAAATGCACATAAGAATGAAATGCATCTACCGTAGAACCACGGTTTCATTATAAAATACAAAAAAAAAAGACAAGATAATGTATATACTTATGTATGAACACAGATTTCATCCCCAGAGCTCGGGCAATAGCACAGGCATGTTGGCCACCTGCACCCCCAAAACATGCCAACACGTGTTGAGATGTGTCATGACCTTTCGCCTTTGTCGGTTGTGGGTGATCAGAAAGGAGAACAATTATTTAGCCATTTCTCTAAACTTCCAGACATCTTGTTTCATAGAGTGGTTCAATCCACAAAGCTGGAGAAAAGACTATAGAAAAAAAAATGACCTGTGTCAGGGCTCGGATTGGTCGACACATTGCCTCATTTGCAACGCGAATGAATCCCATGGCAACCTCTTCCACACTCATCTCTGATTGGCTGTTTGGCAAAGTGCTGTTGTGAGAGCAACTGGAACTATTTGCGCCAACCTGTAAATGAAAGGAAATTCAAACTCTTAGTCATACAGATACATCGATATCTGTGTGATTAAGTGTATGATATAAGCAAAATTGAGAACCTCCACTTGGCTCGAAGAGAGGAAGAGATTAATCTCCTGGGTCATATGAGAGAAATGCTTCATGGTCTCCTCTAAAGACAGGGGTTCATTTTCCCCAGGCCCAAAAATTTTGGGGAAAAAGGAGGGGAGGAGGCGCCCCAAAGCCAAGTTAGCATCAGTAACAGTCAGAGGCCCACCTACAAAGGTATCACAGAAATCAATGTTATTGTCGTTTACAAATGTCAGGTTTGTGTATTTTTGAATCTGCCCAAGAATGTTCCAAGAGTTGCTGCAAGTGTATAGTGTTTGATGATGGACCCAGAGTGCACAATAAATGCCAGTATCCAAAAGTAGTGATCCGAGGATCATATTCCATGCCAATCATTACCCCATTCTGAAACAGTTAATATCAACGATGTAGAGATAAATAGAGCTAAATAGCTAAAACTGAGAACCAGCCTGATTCAAACTGAGAGGAGTAAGAAAAAGGCAAAGCCCTAGCAATCTCACACCTTTTCTGTAGCAGGCAGGTCCTGGATGTGCACCAGCAGATTCCGGCCCAACAACAAACATCCCCGACCTAAAGAAAAATGGAGAGCGATATGAGAGAAGGGGCCGTGAACATGATTTTTTTCATAAAGATCTATGGATTACTAGAATAAACAAATCCCATTAGATTGTGCAAATCTGTCATTACAATTGGGTGAAGTGAAAATCTACAATGAAAACAGACAACTTTGGGATGCATCAAGCGATCTCCTGTTGTCCTGGTTGGGCTAAGGACAAGACAGGAAAACAGCAACAGTCCGCGGGTTTAAAACTTGTGATCTGCTGACCGACCTGAAGAAGAGCCGTGATCCTCCGCCTGCAGCCACAGTGTTGATGTCCAGCTGAGGCGCCTGCAAGGTGACTCCAGCTGTGGTCGCCTCAAAAACGTGTTCATACTGGCCAGCGTACCGACTCACATCAGTGGATGTTCCTGGAGGAGAAGAGGACAGAATATAAATTTCTTTTGTGTCAAATCATCCGAACAGAATATTAATATTTAAAAATTGGCAGTTGGAAAGCAGATCTGTGCTTTAATATGCAGCCTGTGTAAAGCTTTAAGTAATCGTTTTGGAACTATAGATGTAACTTGCTCTGAAAATAATAGCAGAGGTTCTATGCGCTTGCTAAAGGTAATAACTATCTTCCCACAACTCACCACCCATGTCAAAGCCAATCACAGGTTTTTTCTCTGTCTGGCTGTAAGATGTAATGGCGTAGCCCACAACACCTCCCGCTGGTCCAGACAGGACGGCCCGCGAGCCACAGAACTGCTGCATGGGAGTCAGGCCTCCGTCCGACTGCATGAACAGGACATCTACGTCCTGAGGACAGTAGGACAAGGGAGATGGTGTTTATGCAGAGATTCAGCAGGGTCTATAGCATTTCTAGACCACTTTCTACAGTGATACCTGGCAAAGTCATGAGAATGAACTATCCCTTTGCGATACTTTTTCTTGAATGCCACAGAAAATATTTGAGCAGAACTTTTCATGTTCTTGTACCGAGTTCATCAGGTTGAAATTAATGATCAGCTTTAATAAGTAGCAAAGATCTTTCCAAAACATAACCAAAACTATTTTTGTAACAACCAGTCCTTGAGGGGCATCTGTAATTTCAAACTGTGACAGTAGAGGCCACAATAGCTCAGATTCAGCACTGGGCTGAGAAGGACCTACTGGATTTTAAGAATTATTTGAATTATTTATCATGTTTTTGTCACATGTTTTACTGGCATGGACAAATAATAGCAGGCATGTTGACCTTGATAAGGACTACAATGATAATTTTCAAGCCTGAGGACATCTATACGTTCCAAATTTACAATTCATACAATGCAAACAACACTCTCGCCATAGGAAAGGATAGATTTCATAATTTGATTTCACGCTCTGACAAAGTCACCCGATGAACCTTAAATATATTCAGAAAGGCTTTAAGTCACTGATGATCGTGATCACAGTGGATTTCAGACAGGTAGATTTTGATGTTCTTCCAAAAGTCCATTTTAACTTGGCTGATCAGTCAGATCTCTTCCAAAATCTGGACATGTGAGCTCTTCTACACTGTACTTCACATTTGACAAAAATCCCAAAAGACTTCTACTGGTTGGTATTTAGACTTAGTAAGAGCGCCACTTGCTGGCCACAAGAAATGACACACTTCTCTGTGACGTTAAAGGGTAAAAAGGCCTCTGATTGGAATCCAACAAGAGAAGCAAAGGAAATACCTTCAGGCCATCTTTGAACCCTGAAGTAAAGCCTTTTAAATACTGACGAATTATCGGAGTGAGATAGGCGTCAGCACAGACTGTGTAGCCTCGAGGCACCGCTCGCACCATGGGCATGACCTCGCTGGACAAAGACACTTGGGTGAAGCCCAGACGACGGGCCAGTGCCCCCACCGCTTTCTCATGGTCGGACCATCTAAAAGAGAAACAAAGCAGCCATAGACGTTACCCAATTATCCATTCCTGCCTGCATTCTGTCCGCCTTACTTCCACATCAAATCTTTCACGTTGTTTGAGTAATGTCATTTTTAACTTTGACTATTGCAGCAGAATGTTACTTCAAAAGTGAATGAATAGTGTGATGAGAAACAGCAGATTCAACTGGAAGAGGCGCAGGGATTTCAACTCGCTTAAGCAGATGGGTAAAAATAAAAAACACACAAAGGGTTAAGAAAAAAAAAAAAAAAGGACACCAGACACTTGTGGCCTGTAAAGAGAACATACCAAAGGGGCCTCTTTAACACATGCACTAAAGACTTGCCCTGGTGGGGCGTGTGTGTGTGTGTGTGTGGGATCTGACAGAAGTTTTTCAACCAACCAGCTCCTCGGTGAGGAAAAGGTTATCTCTCATGGGACGTGGGAGCACAGCGGTGCTTCTACAGTGGAATTAAAGTCAGATTCTGCATTAGTAAGTTTGTAGCCGGATTTCTGGTCAGTATAAAACAAACAAACGAAAAAAAAACAAAAAACTTGTGCTGCTGAGGAAGCATTATTTACACAAAGAATATAAAAGACAGATATGAAATAGAGAAAATAGGATTAAGAAGTTTGATTGGATTGGATTCATTCATTGACTATACTGCAATACCCACGTCACCTCCTGACTCGGACACTCTTTTTTGCCTAAAATGTTTGAAAGCGCAACAAGGGCCTCTAGCCCAGATTGATTTTTAACACACTACTTGGTTAATGAGTGAAGGAGGTGGACTGTAGTAGTTAAATCAAGAAAGCAGAGATAATGTAAAGAGTTACTACAGCTGAAAACAGTGTGTGAGAGGGAGAGTAAGCTAAACAAAGACAGGTGATAGAAGAAGCTGACATCTTCAGGGTTTTAGGCTCCGTGCCCAAAACTACAGAAAGTACAGAAGACTCTGCACTGACGTGTATGAGTGCAGCAGCAGAACAGCCAGACTGGTGATCCCACGAGACAGAACCCCTCTCAGGTCCTTTTCTACGCGCTCCAGATTGACCTCCTTCCAGACCTCCAGGCTGTCCCCTGTGCTGCCTGAGAAACACCACCACACATTCCCAGCATTATTTCAAAATATGTTATGCATTAACCCACAGGCTGTTTTGCAGTGTGTGTCAGTGAAGCTCTCTCTGTATGTGAGGATGCTTGCAGTTTACATTGCCATTGCATTGGCTTTGTTTTTGAAAATTGTTTATAGCTCTATATATTAAAATAAGTTTTGGAACCACATATGAGCAGTATTTGGAAACACATTTACCATTTTGGATATGCATTCAGATATGCTTAGATTTTCCCATCAGCACTAACTTCGAAAAGCTAAAGCTGCTGGGATTCTCCTTGGTTTTTAGAAGTTCAAGAACAGAGCCTAAGACCCCGTTTGGTAATTCAAAACACGCCAGACGATTCATCCACTATGAACATTTGTATGTAAAGTCTGTCATTGCATTTCGTCAATAATTTTTGTAGATATTTCAACTAGAAGAGTGATGGATAGGACAGCTTTATTTCACTAAGCAAGCAGGGTGAGTAAAAATAGAAAAGATCCAGCTTTGTGTTGTATGTAGTGCACTGAAAAAAACAAAAACAAAAGTGGAATTGCATTTGGAAAGAACAAAAAACAAAAACTTGTTCTGTACCACACCTGTCACAATACACCTGGAATCTTTCTTGGATAGCTGACACCCCTCTTGCTTGAGAACAACTCGCTCATTCACCTCTATTACCTCCTCATAGAGCACTTCGGGTACTTCCACCTCCTGTGTACACATAGTGAACAGTACACTAAGTAAATTTAGAGCAAGTGCACCTACACGTGCCAACACCGGAGTTACTGTACATGTCAATGACACCCAGATAAGAGAAGATGAAACATTATGCAGGATAAAAACAAGGGTCTTGGTTGAATAAAGTTTTCATGAAAGTACAGATCATTTATCATAAATTTTATTATCTATCATAAATTTTATTATCTATTTTATTATCTAAATTTTATTATCTATCTTTTACTATCTATCTATCACTGTCATATGTGTGTGTGTATTTATCTTTCTTGTTTTGTTTTTTTTTTGTTTTGTTTTCTTTTCCCTCTAATATTGCTGCTGCAACACCCGAATTTCCCCTATGGCGATCAATAAAGTATTATCTTATCTTATCTATGTGAATTGCACATAGAATGAGAAAATATGACTCCGCGACAGACTCCTTCAGTTGGCGCAGTAAAATAGGGGGGCCGTCTACTTCACAGTGGTCACTTCACTGTAACGGTGTGCTGGTCCAGGGGACAACTCTATGACCAGTCAAGGGACGAGATAATGAGTAAACTCTGTTTAGTAAGAACTTGACATGAACACAATACATAATCATCCTACTTTTGTCGAAGGGTATGAAGTGACTGAAGGAATTAATGTGTGTATTTTTTTAGAGGAACATTTTACAACTAGGTGAGTATCTACATCGTGTGTTTTTTTAAATGTTTTGAGAAAAGAGACTACAAACCAAATCAAAGAGCTTTGGCCGAGCCTGTGTTCCAATGTGCAGCAGGTCTTTAAAACCCTTGGTCACCAGGAGGGCCGTCCGCTCTCCTTCCCTCTCCAGCAAAGCGTTGGTGGCCACAGTTGTGCCCATCCTGATCCAGCCAATTAGGGAGGTGTCTACTGGTCGATCGCGGGGAAAGACCTGCCCTGTTTCCTGTCAACCAATTTGCACAATTTTGAAATATATATAAAAAAAATCCATTTAAATTAAATGATGACCTTGTGTTTACGTATTAGTTAGTAATAGTAATAGTTTAAAGAATTCATTTTGCCTGGTTTACACTTCAACAACAAGATCACAAATACATTCTTGGCGGTTATTTAGGGTATTTAAAAAGGACAATAGTTAAAAAATAATATCATTATCAATTTAAAGAATCACTCATTGACATAATCTCCTTCAAATGGCTTAGAATTACCATCCCCACAGCCTCTCTTTGGCTGGCTGAAGACGAGGCAAACAAGCTAAAGAGCGGCTGAAGTGCAGCTTAATCTAAAGAAAGATCACGTGAGCAGACTTTTGAACAAAGAAGAGACTCATCCTTGGGCTAAGTTAGTTTACTTATGTAACAGTGTGTTTGGGTCAATTTTTGAGGAGGCCTTGGATCATGTGGACCTTTGCTTCGTAGTGAGACCATTGCACAAGAATGTTTGTTGACATTTCACACATTAAATCTTAACAAATGCATCTATTTCATTGGGTTACCTCTTCCAAGACTCTGCGGATCCCTTCAGTGGGAGCATCTTTGTAATTCAGGGGGTCACGGGACAGCAGTTTCAGGACCCTCTCCTTCCCATTCGGTAGCCGGGCAAACACGTCCGTGAAGGTGCCACCCCTGTCGATGGCAAAGTCGAATTTGCCCTCGGTCTCAGCCATGATGAAGAGTGAGGAGATGCCTCGGCGTCTGGCGAGAGAATGGAATCTGAGAGGAAATGTGGGAAAGGTTATGTCAACTCAGAGAGACAGTACCAACAGTGGTGAGCAAGAAAATGTAATGCAGCTTTAGAATAGAATAGGCTGCGGCTTCAATTGTCCCACATTGAGCACTTTTCAATTCGAAATTCAATTATAATCCCATTCAGCGGGTTTGTATTCTGAATCTGACCTCGACCTCTTACAGATTTTTGGGTCTGTTTTTTCTTCTCTGCATTAATCGTAAATTCAAACATGCATCGAAATACTATGTGCAAATCTTTTAAAAATGGCAAAGTTCATTCACTACGTCTAAAAATGCATGCATCTTAATTTTCTAGATTTTGTTTTGCAGAACAACCTAAAAGAAAGTTCGACAATCCTGAGGTTGTGCAGCGTAAGCTGTCAACGGGCGGCTGCTCCGAATGAACAAAAATAGGAGAGGATTTGATGTGCACAAACGCAACAGCGAGATCAGCGACCGATCGGCACGCAAATAATCTGCAGGATGCGAAGGACGAAAAAAATGCACCACCAAATTTAAAGTACCGATTTACAGCTGCTGCCGGAGGATTTCTACGAGCCTAAAACTTGAGCGAGCAGCGCTGCTGCTTCAGCCCCATTCATCACCCGCCTGCTGGAAACTTGCAAACCCCCAGAGTCACCGTGAGAGGGATCGGGGGAAAGAAAAAAAAAAAAAAAAACGTATCCGACGTGTATTTCCCTACCTGTCAGCGGCTGCCAGGCAGAGGGCGTGTTAATCTTTGATAATCTGGAGTCCTCCGTGCTCAGCTGTTTCCGTTCCGGACCACTTTGCCGGCGCTGTTTCGAAACTCTGCCTGTCGTGAGGTCGGTGTTCGGAGGCTCCGCCCCTCTACTGCTAACGCTCCCTGCTCCCGGACAGGCGGTGCTGTTTAAGCTAGCCGCCGGTACGTCGACCTCTCAGAATATTTCAACTTTTTTTTTTTTATTTTTTTTTGTTTTTTACACTTGGCTAATTTTTAAAGTTATCTGAAGTGGAAAACAAATTTATGTGAGAAATCGATTTTCTTTTTGGTAATTCTTGTTTTAAGGCGATTTACTGCCAAAGCGACCGCATTTTTTTTTCCTGGTTATGAAATAGGTCACGTGGGTTCGTTGCGTATTAAAAAAATCATGAAATATCTCAATAAATAAATAAATAAATACATATGCAACATATTGAAAAACGAAACGAGTTATTGATTTCCATTTTTGTCTCGCTGTTGTGCTTCTGAATATTGTGTTTCGAATATTCCTAAAAACACTTTCTCTCTGTTGTGTTTGTTTTCTTATCGATCTAAAGATCCACAACAGTATTATGAGTAGTCTGAGCAAAGGTTGTTTACAAGGTTGCAAAGAATTAATACTCATCATAATTTTAATAATTTACACCAGTTTTTAAATTCACTGTAATATCTGGCTAAAAACCTTGTAGTCTGGAAATGCAAAGTGTCTCAAACCTCCAAATTTTCACAAAGAAATAGTCCAGAATAGGGATAATGTGGTAGAGAACTACAGGAAGATCACAGTTTGAAATTCCCGGTCAAATATATTACGGTGGGGTAGATAATGCTTCCCAGACTATGAGAAGCCTTTTGGTATCCTGACCTCTAACAGAAAACATTCAAATATGGTTATGTACATTTTACTTTGAATCAATATATCCCCATCTAGTGAAAACATCACAATGCAGAGTCCTCTTTTGCACTAAGAGCTGCACTGCTCACAAAACATTGGAGTGAGTAATAAGATCTACCAGATCAAAACCACTGGGTTAATGGACTATTGAAATTAAGACAAAATCAGATTTTCCCCATTACACTACTTTTCACAGAAAAGTATAGACGAATATAAATATATAACCACATAAAGCATGGCCTGTGACTTGACTCTCTTTGATTTCATAGCCACTGACATTATACAGGGGCAAGTGGGAAGTCTTTAGAAAAATAAACAAAGGGAAGCTATGATGTCACATAGGGAAAGTGCACTGTGTGTGATGTCACCACCTTTAACATCTTGGATTGCCAGTTGGCTATATGGTAAAAGAAAGGATGTAATGCAACTTTCTGGATGCCATTGTCCGTAAAACCGCTTAAGAAAAACAATATTGCAACATTACCTTTTCAGGTTTTGTCAGATAAAGCAACCCGAGGAGGACTCCTTGATGGACGACAAATGACTCACTGTCGGTTTGAGATGGTTTTGCAAAGGTCTGTTTCTTTGTGAAACGTCATTCAGATGCAGCTGTCAACATGATCAGAACTGGGTTTGAAACGTTGGAGGGGGACGAGGAAGAAGCCAACTTCTCTGACCAAATGGAAGGATGTGCTTATTTGTCAATAGTCAATTCTGAACTGAACAAAGACCTGGACTCCACAAGCTGTACCAAAAATGTGGACCTCAGGATAGCTGAAAAAATAGAGGTGCCAATTGACGATGACCAAAGAATAGACAGAGAATCTCCAGGATATTCAAGGTACATGGATTATTTTGAAAATGTTGAAAATGGAAAAGAGAGATGTATTATATCTCCACTTCCTGACCACGTTTCATTGGATGCTCCCCTGAAAGAAGACGTTGGGAAGGGCACAGCAGGTTCACCAGACATAGGTCAGTCCTGTGAGCCAAATGAAGGCTCAGAGACTGAAGGTCCTGATGATGCCTGTGGACAAATCTATAAATTGGATGATCATTGTTTATCCATGGAATGGAAGGAGAGGATGGCCAAAGCTGTATCACCATCCTTCCAGCTGCAACAAATCACACAGACATTTCAGCCTGCAGTTACCAATGAGTCAGAGTCACCTGCTGCTCAGGAGCTGATGAGGGCCAAGCGAACAGAGAAGGGCAATTTTAGAGATTACACTCTGCAGCCAGCAGGTGCTGTCAAACTTGACAAAGAAACATCACTGGTCTTGAATGGAGGGTCAGCAGCATTACCTCCTCCAGAGCCACAACATAAACAACCTGTGAACAATGAAACCACAGGGTCAAAAACAGCAGGAACATCAGAAAGTCTCCTGTCTTGTTACCCAGGCCCACCCATTCAGGACTTGTTGCGGAACAACAAAGATGCAATGGCAGACGAGTCTTCTTGCCTATCCTTTCAGGCTGGCAAAGCTAAGAAACATTCAGTATCCAGGGGCTCTGCCATGAATACCCCCTTTACCAGATCAGTAAATAAATCATGTATGACACCTGGGAGAGGCAGAAAAATTGAGGGCAGAGGAGCAGCAGCATGTACGTTGTCGGTGCCCAGTCAGACTGTTGTTCCAGCCAAATGTCAGTACCCTGTTCCCCGTGTTCCAAACCTCCGCCTCATACCTACAACAATACAGAAAATTGATGAACCCAGTGACACAGACAAAGGCCTGAAGATGAGCAGTGAAATGGTGGCATCTTTTGAGTCCTTAGTGACACTTCTGCAACAGCAGATGGATGCCAGCAGGCTGTCGAGTGGTACAGAGTCACAGGACATCAGGAGATCTCAAGAAACACAACATAGTTATGAAGGTAAGCCAGTCTCTCAGGTGGAGGAACTGAGTGTCCAGCTGGCAGAAAGGGAAAGGGAACTGATAATAAAGAAGCTGGAAGCAAAGGAGCTCAGCAAAGTCAAACAGCACAACTTCCTACTGCAGAGCAAGCTTCGAAATTTGAAAGAAGCCGGTCAGAAGAAAAGTCTGTCTGAGACTACAGACCCTGATACAAAGAACAAGCTCATACAGATTAGCCAGAAAATACAGGAGCAGGAGACACTTATCAAAGGTTACCAGCAGGAGAATGAAAAGCTGTACCTACAAATCAAGGCTCAGCAAGCTAATAGTAAAATCAATGAGGAGGCCATATCTAGTGAAAAGCAGAGGCTTCTCAATGAACTTGTGTGCACAAGGGAACAGCTCAAGAAAACCTCCAGGGATATGGGATGTGTGTGCACCATGGATCATACTGAGCAAATATCCGACTTACTAGCGCAAATAAATACATTTCAGAGGAATGAGACCAGGCTGTCAGAAGACATTGACAGACTGAAACAGGAAAACCAGGCCCTGAATATGGACCGGAAATTCATGATGAGAGAAAAAGACCTGGCTGAAGCTCAAGCCGCTTCGAACTCCGGGGACAAGATCCCCCGGGCACACATTCTAGAAGGTGAACACAGTCACAACATGGCAACCCTGAAGAAGACAGTTCATGCGTTCGGTGAGAACCAGGAACGGCAATACAATGATTGTGAGACATTGAAAACTGCTACAGCAGAGATAAATGACCTCAAAATGCTTGTGGAAAAGCTGAAAGCAGAAGCGGGTAAAAGAACCAGTGAGCAGCAGAGAAAACTGAAAGGGAATTCTGTAGAAATGAAAAAAACGCAGGAGGTAGAGAAGATAAAGACACACAGGAACCCAACATTTTGGCCAAATCTCATCTCTGCTGATGTCACAACAGATAATCAAGGGGACACTACAAGAATTTCTGAGCCCAGCGGCATCTCTGCCCTGCTGGAGCGCAAGATTCAGCATCTGGAAGCAAAGCTGGAGAATCAAGATGAGCAGGCCAAGCACGGTCTTCGAGACATGAAACAACAGTTTCAAAGGATCATGGTCCGCTATGAACAGCGGATCTCAGACCTTGAGCAACAGCTGGAACAGAAAATGCTGGTAAAAGCAAACGAACACCAGTTTTCAGTGGTTGGAGAACTAGAGGAGCAACAGTGTTTGAAGGAATCTCAGCAGTTGACATGTCAACAGCACCTCAAACAGACGGCCGAGGTTCCACTGAAGCAGAAAGTTGACGAAGCCTTTGTTGCTCAGACAAAGTTAAGCAAGGAGCTTGCTCCTGAAACATGCAATATATTGAAGGTACTGCAGGAAGACAAGAGAAACACATTTACAGTCCCGCACTTACGACCTGAAGCTCCGTCTACAGAGACCAAACAGCAACGTGCTACGCCTACAACAGTCTGCTGTGCTACTATTGAGAAGAAAACATTTCCAGCAGCTTATGAGAAAATCTACCGGCCTACTCTCACTGGGAGTTATAGCTCAGGAGTGCCAAAAGAGAATAAGGCCCTGGAGCTGCTCAGCGAGCAGGAAAAGGAGGCGCTGAAATCTGACATTGCAAGAGCTGAGGAGGACATACGCAGGCGAAAGGAGCAATTGTCCTTTCAGAGGCCTGAAAATGTCAGGGAGTTGGACCATCTGCATGAAACTTGTGCCACCGAGCAGCCATCCTTAAAGGACCCTCTACTTGTCAGTGAACTCAATGAGCAGAAACAAATAGTGAGTGACTTGAAAAAGCAGGTGAAAGAGCTACAGGGAGTGAAAGAGGCACTGGCAATATCCAAGACCAGAGAGAAGGCTTTTCAAACACAGCTGTTCAGTTTGCTGAAGGACCTGATGGAAGCCAAAGAAGCTCAGAGCTCAGAGCTGAAGTCGCTGTGGAGCTTGGAAAAGAAGAGCCTCAACATGGAACTCCGACAGCAACAGAGAGAGAGAGAACAGCAGCAGTTTATGCGAGGATTGTGGCCGGATCCCAAGCAGCAGTCAGAGGTATGCTACTGGAAACGTCTGGCTCAGGAAAAGAGCAGAGAGCTGAAAGCATTCAGCCTGGAGCTGGACTCCATCTTGGAAATCCTGAAGTATCTTCAAAGACAGGGAGTGGTTATTGCCCCCATCTCACCCTCTCTCTGATAGAACTCAATGCACACAAGTCAATGAAGTGATGATCAGTACTATCAGCACAACAGTGGGTAAAGACAGACAATTTTGATAGCCAAGATGATGGAGCTTAATCTGCAAAGACCCTATCAAGTTTGAGAAGCAATGGTTGTTGGGCAAGCCATGCAAACTGCTATATCAAAGGAAATGTCCATGATAAGATGGTGGACCTGCTAGTTTCTCAATACATGCAAGATTTTGAGATGAGATGCCAGCAGGGGAGCCGATATGTGAGGATACTTTGGAAAAGCCGACTTGAATGCAGGATGGTAATTAACACATGGACTCTTCCTTGCATGATCACATCACTGAAATAGCTTTAAGAGTGAACAAAACAACCACTCAGTTGCTTGGTCCATGAAGCTCCAAATGGGATCCCATCCATTCAACAAAAAAAACAAAACAATCCAACATCACGAAGTTTCTAGGCATTTATTGATCTTTAATGCATCAAAAATATAAGCAATGTATAGTTGACAGTTCAGAACAGTTGACAGTAAAAGAGCTTCAAAATGCCTGTCAGTAGTGTTTGTCCAGAGGATTCTCTGGGATTTGCAGTTCGATGAGGACGCTTGCTGTGCCATGGTAATGTCACATGGGATATATTGTGAAGATCAGTGATTGTATTACAGTAACATTCCTAGTCAAATATTTTATTAAGGGAAAGAAAACTTTCAGACCAGAAAAAGCCCTTTATTTGGTATGCTGACCAATATCAAAATGCACCTTATTTAGCTTATACACCAAATTTGTGCATGTTCCTTTGTTACAGAGACTATTCAAGTATTTCAACAAATATCTGACAAAGATTCAATACATTTTGACATTTCTTGATGATACTTGAGCAGACCCGCTTGCGTTCTCAAGAGCTCAAGTATAATATCACCCAACTTAACAAACTCACTTCTTTGATAACGAAGCACAAACACACACATTTTAATTGCCAAGTACATGAATGTGCATGCTTGAGTGATCCATCTTAATGCAGAATATCTGTATGTTGATACAAGTAAGCCATTTTGCTACAAGTCAAGAAGCCTATGTCCTGCATGCTATGACAGGCGTAGCTGTGATATGAAGGAAGACCACTGTCATTGAGGTCACAGCCAGTATAATCCTTTGAATAAGCATCCGTTTTCCTATAGGGTTTTACAGCAGTTGTCATCCCTTGAGTTGGATTACCATCGGCAAATGGGAACCTTTTTTTCTTCAGTCAGGTTAATGGTGGTAGAAAGATGCATTATCACCCCCTTTCAGTTCTGTTCTCTGTACATTTTTGTAAAAGTTGTCTTTAGCCCAGACGGCCTTCTTTTTATGCTTCATCTTTTACTGCCATCCATAAACTCCGTTCTGCTTTTGTCCCCAATGCTTTCAAATTCATTTATTTAATCCAGCTGCGCTCAAACCCACAGTATACAGTATATTTCATCCCCTCAACTCTGTCTGAATCACGTAATAACTGCTATTTCTTTCACCTAGCCATGATTTACAACAGGATTTTTCTTTTGAGGGTGACAGAACAGTACTTAGGCAGATGGTGCCAGTGACACAAGAATAAGGTGTTAACACTGGGAAACAATCTGTGCTTATTAGTCCTGCCAATTACAAGGAGGACAATAAGGCAGGAAAAGGGAGGGACTGGAAATATATTGGGATTCTATTGGAGGCACAAAGTGGGTGAGGAAGGTGAAGTGAATAAAGAGGTAGAAGGGGACAATGGAGAAGATAGAGCTGTAACAAGGAAAGGCACAAGTAAGGAAGGCAATTCTGTCTCCAATGATGTAATTGAAACATAAAGGTTCGGAAGAGACAAAATGTTTGACAAAAACGAAGTGTGGGTACGACCAGCTCTGGGAGCAGGAAAGACGAGACTAAAAAGATTGAAGTTTGTTTAGTAATCTGGATAGGCCGTTACTGGCTAATAACAAACTTTGGAGGGAGAGGAAAAATTCCAGGATGCTGGAAAAGGTACTATTATTCCGAAGCTATTATTCGTAAGCTTTGAAAAGATGAAAGTGGACCCAGAAACTGTCTGCACTTTGCCTTGACATCGGATATATCTATACGAATGGAGGTAGGTGTGAATGAGAGATTGATGTACTACTAGGAATAAAGTTTGGCCACCAGTTTTAAAATGGACTCTGTGTAGAAGAGATCATTGTGGATTCAGCGATATTCCTGGGCTGGGAAATGTAAAAATAAAGTGTTAGTGCTTTCTCTTATGTGAAAAATGTATAACATTCAACAAAAAGGCAGGCTTGCCGTCAATCGTGGAATTTGAGGAATATATTAAATTCCATCATGGGGCATTTTGAATGGAGGAACCATTCAAATAAGGTGGCCCAATTATCAAGATGAAATGCAGTAGAACGCTGTGCTGGAAAGCTGAATTTGAGACTTAATTTTCACCCATGATCAATGGCGTGGGTATAAATATGACATGGGATTTATCATCCCATGTCATATTTATACCCTCTTCCTGTTTGATTTCATGAAATAGTTTTCCCTTTCTGCAAAAGAATCAAAGATGAGAATAAGTATCAAATATGAGGTGTCTGACAGGAAGAGACTGTTTTTTGAAGACAATGGCAGCATTGATAGGACTGCAGGTATATTCAATGTTTTATAAAACTCGAGACTGTCCTTCAAAAATTGCCTTCAGATCTCTACTAATGGATTATGAGGTCCTTAAACAGAGACCACAGCGGCTGCAAGTTAAGTAGAATATCTGTTGGACTGTGTGTGCAATCTAGGGTTCCCGATGTTGATCTGCGGTGAATCTTTGTGAGCCCTCAGGCGCATTAATATACAGGCATGTCCAGAGAACGTCCGGAGGTCACTTTTATATGGGTTCCAGTACATCCAGGCTTGTATGGAAATATAGATCAAATTGGAAAAAAAAAGACTAAATAAATAAATGAGAGGAAGGACATACTGTGGCTTGAAGTGACGTGAAAGACGGGCTACTGTATTTCTTACAGAATAGATTGAGAATCATGAGGAGGAATTCAGGCACAGCTGAAATGATGATTAAACTTGGGATGGAAAAAAGCTCAATACTACTTTATTAATTACGGGATCTCATCCAATAGGTCTTGGGATCATTGCATTGAAACTGAGCGGAGCATTTTTTTGGCACGTAGGAAATATGTATGTGAAAGACGGACCACGACGACAAATTTGTGAAGACGGCAGATAGAGGTTTAAACTACTGGGTAAAAGATGAAATACTTGGGAGGTGAAATGTGTATTTCGCTCTTTCAAAGATCAACGGACTACAAGAGAACAGAAGTTGAAGGCGGTGGTAATGCAACATGATAGATATCACTTGTTATAAAATTTCACAAAAGAAGAAAAAGAAGAATGGGAAGAAGAAAAACACATTCACTCTCACTACCAGATACTCATACTTTCACATTTTAACTCCATATTCACAGGAAAGCGCGACATCACCACAGTTTGTTTTATAGCAGCATTACAATTGTTCAAGTCTGATATGCCTGAAACTGCCTGTTTATTTAACAGGAACGTCACCCGACACAGGGCAGTTTAATAGAAGTGAGAAACAGTCCTTTAGCCACCCATCTGGGTTGTTGCAGGTCAAGATACTGTCTAAAACAAGGGTTTTGTAACATTGCCCATGAAAAAACGTTATCTTAAACGCCCTGCTGCAGCTGTAGTACACATCAATAAGGCCACTTAGGTTAAATACATTGTGTTTTGACATGTAACTAGAATACTAAACATCTGTTGCTGCATTTACATTGTAATGATTTAAAAAGGCACCACATGCAGTGTAAGGTAATATTTCCTTGGCATACTTCAAACCACACTTAGCATCATTAAGATCAGATGTAATGATATATTTTATTTTATCATTATCGTACATACATATTTTGGCCATTAGCGGTGGTTAGAATTTGCAAAGGGAAAACTGAAAATGTGTGAGGGGAAAAATGACAAAATTGCTTTCGTGCAAAACTCCTGTGCATTCAGGATAAAATTATTCCTTTTATTCTTCTTTTGCATATTTTTGGTTTTTTTTTTCAAGGTAGGTCTTCTATTACCTTATGCACTGTGGCTATTGGCATTCTCAGTGACAATTTTGACATTTTGGATGACATTTCTGGTTGTTGACATTGCAGCGACATCCCCCACTGGTGTCTCCGGGACCCTTGAGGAGGATCAAACAAATCTTTGAAATGATCATGCAAAAAAAAAACCTTCTTTTAACAGAAAGTCCAGGGTCCTGAGGATAATTAAAGCCTTAACTTCTAAAGCAAAATGTGTGTTTTGACTTTTCTGCAGGAAAGATACATAACCAAGGCTAAACTAACAAAATAAGACAGACAAGTAAGTAAAGTACAATTGCACATTGTCATTGAGGTGGGATGAATTACTGAAATAAAGAAGGCTTTATTACCTTTGGCCCCCAGCGGGGTCCTCTGGTTATCCAGCAGATTTCAGTGTGACAGACAGTGCAACGCAGCCAATCACAGCCATCTCTCTTCTGCACAATGATACTACACTGAGGACAGTGCATGGCCTCCCCGGACTGTACCAGTGTCTTTTGTAAATGAAAGCGGGGTAGAGAGATCATCAATGGCATTTACAGTCATATGCTTCTATTTTAGTAGGTAAAACTGAGACAAAATGAGGCTGATAATATGACCCAAGCTGATCATGTGACTCTGGAGATGTTAGACAGGCCATTGCTGACCTTTAGGAGATCAGTCGTCCTTCTTGCAGCAGAATCGTTTATGGCGCGTGCCGCAAGATCATCCTGGTATTGCTTGCAGTTCATTCCTTCATGAATAGACTGAGAAAAGAAATGCAGTAAAGCTAAACATAGAAAATTTCTATCTATAAATAGCACTTAGCTCGAGCTGACCCAGCAAAGTAGTAACATGAGACCACGCTAAGGGTTTCTATGCAAGAAGTCTCGTAAAGTGATGTTCATGTCAGCGCATGTTGATGCCAGGTCTAAAAAACAGCTTCTAATTGTCAAGAATCATACGTTCCTCGTGATATACATTACATGTATTTTTATGTACCTTGCAAATCAGGCAGTTTTGTTTCTTGCACACAGGACAGTGAAACACATTGACCGTGTCCTCGTACACACACCATCCGGGACAGTCTGCAGTGGCACAGTGGTAGCTGCCCTCACATCGAGACTCTGCCACAGACAGACTCCTCTGCAGCCAGCGCTCGTATTCATCCGCCGGAACCAACTGCCAAAGTGAAAAGGAACTGACAGTGAATAAGAATGCAAAACCAAGAACAGGACATAAATGGTTAATTCACATATCCATAGCAGGTGAACAAACAGAAATATTAAGGTAGAATATTTCTCCTTTTGCTTTGATGAAAATTATCACCAGTTTTCTAGACAAAGATATTCCGATTGGCAATCAATACGAAACCTATTTTCTTTCTTTTTATGTGTGTTGAACTTCATCAGCAGTCCAAGGAAGGTGACAGTTTATTGCTTAACAGACAGGACCATGTGGAGAAAGTAGTAAGATATAAAATGAATCTCATTCAGGCCGAGGTCTGAGTTGATGGGAACTTTTGAGCGGAATGGCAACTGACATACTCAAATTTGCTAAACTATAACGCGCAAGACGACTTTACACCCACACTTCAGTGAAATGTTGATGTTACTCACAGCTCTGATTTCTCGCTCCTGCAGAGAGCAAGCACAGGCATATGTGTCATCTCTGTAGGGACAGGAAACCTCCGGCTCCTCACTCAGCATGATGACTGAGCGTAAGCACTCCCTGGGCGGCCAAACATAAACCACTGTCAGTTATTTGCTCAAACTCCGAGCACAAATTCTCATGATCAGTGTTAACACCTGTCCCATTCCCAGATTTAGATGTTTTTTTGTTGGTTTTTTTTTGCATTTTCACCTGTTTTCACCAAGAGCAGGAGAGTTAGATTATTAGTTATATAGGAGCTGCAGACTTCTTCCTAAAGAAAACCTTTTCCTTTTACGTTTTCATGAAGCAGCAATCCTGATGCCATATAACTTACCTACAGAAGCAGTGAAGACACTCCCGAAGCAGGGCACCTTCGCCAGGCTGTAGTTCTACATAGCAGATCCGACAATCCAAAGGCTCTGGATTGGGAACCAAGTCCTGGCCATCCATCATTACCAACCGGGCAAAATTCTCCCTTCGCTCCTCTTCCCTTGCCTGGGACATAGAAGAATTTACTTTTACTTTTTAGTTTTTATATTAAAAGGAATGTTTTCATAACATGCAAAAAACACTTATTGACCTCTTAGATGGGCTTTAGGATTTCATGCATGCATGCATGCATGCATAACCAGACATGCATAAATCCAGATGTAGACATCATAAAACTGTATTAATGTTTTATTTTCATCTATTCAACAGATTATACACAGACAGACAGTTTAAAATTCACAACTAGGCTAATACATAAATTTAATGAAAACTCCAATCCTTTTAATGTAAGTAAAAAGCCTTTTTCATCATGTCAACAGGCATGCGGAATAATGTGTGGAGACAAAAAAAAATGCAGTCATTGATTTCAGTCAGGCTTTTGTTTTCTTTTAATGCACAAAATAGTTGGCTTTAACTTTTTAAAGGTAGTCAGACAAGCGCTAACTTCAGGAAGAGCCGAGTTGGCACACTCTCATAAAATGTGGACTAAATAGTTCAAGTAAAGCACCTCTGCTTGTTTTATTACATATATACATACACATACATACACAAACACACACACACACACACATACATATATACATGTTTATAAATACAGACACACATACTCATACTCACATATCAATGCATGTTATATTTGTTAATAACAAACACATGCTTTTTTCTAGGTTCTTATGTCTCTGTGTCATGAGTATTGTAGTGTCAAATAGTGCAGCATGGAACTATTACTTTGACAATTAATTGATCTGATTATTTTCTTGATTTTATAATTGGGTTTAATGTCAGAAATTTGACATCCTAATTTCTCCAAAGTGGTCAAAATGTCTAAGTTCATCCAACCAACAGTCCATAACATGTAGCATTTACTGCATAGTAAAAGACAGCTAAGTATTTGCATTACAAAGACTAGAGCCAAAGGATTTTGGCTTTATGTTAAAAAAAAAAAAAAAAAAAAAAAAAAAAAAACTTACTACGGAACTCATTCTTGGGGGAACTTTCTA